>JARWCS010336974.1:0-11779 GCA_034783895.1 Geukensia demissa | reverse complement strand
AAAAAATTAGAATTCCAACGATATACAACTTGATATATTTCATTGTAAAACTTTAGATACAGATTCACTTTTGTTGTGTCAAATTTCCTTTGGTGTACTAGTACTCGGCATTGCCTTATATAACACAATGCTATAATCATATAAGCACATGAAAAGCTAACTTTAGGATTTATATGTGGACCTTTGTGGATTTTTTATACTCTCTACTCGTGAATTTACCATATCTTCTTCGTTCTTTTATACTCTCTGTTCACCTTTCGTCGTATGAGGTCCTCCTTTAAAATTCACTTTTCGTAAGTGTCGATTTCCTTTTTGTAAAAGTCACGTTTTGTCTTGTGATATGCAAATTTAATGCGTTGTGTCTTGTGAATATTAGATGATTAACTATTCTTTCTATTTTTTCAAGGCAAATTTTACACCATGATTCCCTGTTATAAAAAAAAAGCATTTAATTAAATGTGATAGCATTCCGTGAAATGAAAAAAATGTTCGTCAAACATTTATTTCATTGCCTTGGAATTACAAAATCATAAAAAAGACATGAGCCATCAGTTACTTTGAGGACCCGATAGTTTAGGGTTTCAAACATTAATATCATTGCCTTGGAATTACCAAATCATAAAAAAGACATGAGCCATCATTTACTTTGAGGACCCGATACTTTAGGGTTTCAAACATTTATATCATTGCCTTGGAATTACCAAATCATTAAAAAAAGACATGAGCCGTCATTTACTTTTGGGACCCGATACTTTAGGGTTTCAAACATTAATATCATTGCCTTGGAATTACCAAATCATAAAAAAAGACATAAGCCATCATTTACTTTGAGGACCCGATACTTTAGGGTTTCAAACATTAATATCATTGCCTTGGAATTACCAATTCATTAAAAAAGACATGAGCCGTCATTTACTTTTGGGACCAGGATACTTTGAGGTTTAAGATTTTGGGTTGAATTTTGATATGATCACCGTGAGTTTAGAGTCAGGGTTAGAGTAAGTGCAGTATGGATCCTCTACAGTACATATGTATCTGAATTTGTAGGCAACTTGATGCGTAGTCACTCTTTAACCAGTTAAGAATACTTTTTGGGGCAATATGTTAATCTAGAATATCTTGGAAGGGGTGTAGGGTGTTAATCCCGAATATCTTGGAAGGGGTGTATTTGTCTGGAGCACTGTGTTACTCCATAATATCTTGGAAAGCCCGGGGATATGTTTGTCTAGAGCAGTGTGTTAATCCAGAATATCTTGGAAGGAGATATGTTTGCCTGGAGCGAGAGTGTAAGTTCAAAATATCTTGGAAAGGGAATATATTCGTTTGGAGCAATGTGTTAATCCAGAATATCTTGAAAGAGATATGTTTGTCTGAAGCAGTGTGTGAATCTAGAATATCTTAGAGAGGGGTATAATTGTCTGGGGCAGTGTGTAAATCTAGAATATCTGGGAAAGGGATTTATTTGTCTGGAGCAGTGTGTAAATCTAGAATATCTGGGAAGGGGATATATTTGTCAGAAGCAGTGTATGAATCTAGAATATCTCGGAAGGAGATATATTTGTCTGGAGCAGTGTGGTAATCCAGAATATCTGGGAAGGGAATATATTTGGCTGGAGCAGTGTGGTAATCCAGAATACCTGGGAAGGGGATATATTTGTCTGGAGCAGTGTGTAAACCCAGAATATCTGGGAAGGAGATATATTTGTCTGAAGCAGTATGGTAATCCAGAATACATGGTAAGGGGGTATATTTTTCTGGAGCAGTGTGTTAATCCAGAATTCCTTGGAAGGGGATATATTTGCCTTGAGCAGTGTGTGAATTTAGAATATCTTAGAAAGGGATATATTTGTCTGGAGCAGCGTGTTAATCCAGAATACCTGGGAAGGGGATATATTTGTCGTGAGCAGTATGTGAATCTAGAATATCTTAGAATGTGGCACATTTGTTCGTAGCAATGTTTTAATCAATTGCGCAATATCCCATTGGGATAGACGAACATAAAAAACCAATAAAATTAAAGTTAATCCAGAATATCTTTGAAAATGGATATATTTGTCTGGGTAAGCGTGTTAATCCAGAATATCTTTGAATGTAGTGGGGTATGAGGGTGGCCTAACAAGAAAAGACTGTAACTTAAGTTAAAACTTCGTAAGAAAAACATATTTAGGTATATATTTAGAACTATTGATGTAAAGTTAAGCTTTGAACGTGCTTTATGATATCCCGATATATCAAGCTAGGCAGTGTGGAACAATCAAATTACAGATACAATTTTGGTACAAGACCATTAAAGGACCATTCAACTTAGTAATAACAACTTCCTGGGTAGTTTCTGTCAAAAGGATTTTTGTAGATGGGCAAGTCAGACAAAATGAAAGGACAATTCCACTATGTTTTAACTGTGACTGGCACTCTATTTTCTGATAAGATTTTAAAGTTTTGGTTTGACTGTAGCAGCCACCTTGGATGGTGGGCAGGTATGCAAGGCAAAGTTGGGATAAAAAAATTGTTCATAGATGGTTACCAAATTCACCAAAACTGAGTTATAATTAAACCATTAATCAATTTCAAACATGAAGATTTAAAATGAATTTCACAAATGGTCCTATTTTATTTGGAAGCTTCTTTGATGGGACACCAAATTTTGGTAGTGACCATCTATATAGACCATTCCACTTAATTAAGTTGTGATTGGCACATCAATTTTTGACAAAAAGATTTTAAGTGAATTTCAGTTGGGTCCTTTGTTTTATTTGACTCATTAATTTTTACATGGAGAGTTTTAATTGAAGTGAATTTCCCAAAATGGTATCATTTTTTAGTCGCAGTCATCTTTGATGAGGGTATTCGATGCCAGACAAAATTCTGATAGAGGTTTATTCGACTAAAATTTACTTGTAATGGACTCATTGGTTTCCAAATTATGTGAATTTTCAAAAAGGTCCCATGCTTAACTTAGTTTAGCTGTGGTAGACATCTTGGACAGCAGACAGGGATGCAAAACATATAGTGATGGCAGATAGAGGTCTTGGTTAGATGCAGGACATATTTAAGTAGAGGCCTACACAAGGATCATTCCACAAAAGCTTGGTTTCAGTTGGCTAGTTTCAGAGGAGATTTGTCTTGTAATTGTGAATGGATAATCAAAAAGAGAAGATCACATTTGATAAAGACCAGAAGCCAACTGGTGGTAATAGCTCATATTAGGCTTTTGGTCTGGTGAGCTAAAAACTAATATTTCTTGCTTTACAATTCATCAATTAAGCCATTTCCAAATTATGCAAGACAATTCTTTGTTATTTATTCAATCATTAAACCAGGGCATTTTAGAGCTTATCATGAGGAGAGGAATTCCCATATTGTTCAAGCTTTGAACTTGTGTGCCACTCTAATTGTCTTAATAAGATTGGATGTAGTCACCTTGAAATTCATTTCAAACCTTTTACTTTTCATTATGTAAACAACTTTTGATTGAATTTCTGAACAGATAAAACTAATCAGAATTGGATATTTTGGGGTAAAGAATCTGACCTAGAATGATTCAATTATTATTACATTGTATATCCTGCAAAATCACATTTTTTTAAAAACCTTTGACCCCACTAAAACAAAAATTTGTAAATGCAACAAACAATGTTTGGAATAAGTTTTGGTGCATTTTTCATGAGGAAATTATTTGGAAAAAAAACATCAAAATCAGATGAAATAAAATTTTTCCTTTAATGAAATTGAATTTCCCCCCAAGGGTTTGACCCCTTTAAGCTTAAAAATGGTTAGAGATAGAGAAAATCCACTGACATACTGCTGAAAGATCTCATTGAGAGGAATGGAATACAAAAACCCTATAAAAATTTCTCATCTCCCACAAAAGCACATTTTTTTCACCCTTTCACACCTTTTATTCAAAAAATGATAAATGCGACAAAAATGCTTGGAGTAAATTTTGTTGCATTTTTCATAAAGAATCATTTGAAAAAACCCATCAAATCAGATGAGAAATAAAAGTTTTTAAAATTAGGAAGTTGATAGTTTTGGACCCCATATATATCTCAGTAACGATAAGAGATAGGTCATGATGTTTGTGACTTGATAAGCTGGCCTTGTCATTTTCATGTGGAATACAAAGAAAAAAAATCCATTTCAATCAGACAAGAAAAAGAGAACTCACATTTATATATAAGAAAAACCCCTTAAAAATAGACAGAGCTAGATCAACCAAAATCAATCATAATCTGTATTTTATATTGGGTATCACTGTGTTAAAATTTCAAACGGATCCAATAATGGAACAAAAGTTATTGAACGGAAACCTAATTGTCTATGGACAACGCTGTCATGCCCATTACATAATACGACCAAAAAATTTTTGCGGTCTTATAAAAACCTTAAAGTGTTGATATCATGTTCATGGTAATTTTCTTCCTTCATTGAACGCTGAAGAATGACCAATAATCTTAAGCTCAAACTGGTATCAAGGAGAAGAGATCAAACTTCGACAGGCTCAAAGTAAATTCCTGAACTTTGGCATATATGACTAGTTTAGGTTAAGCAAAAGATGCCTACAAATGAAGACTGCTGGCACACTATTGCCTCATAATCTGAAAAAAAACAATCTATTATTTCTTTGCATAAGCAGTGGTCAATCTTCTCTCAAAATTACAAAATATTTTTCTTTTTTTTCTTTTTTTATTTAGTATGTTCAGCATGTATATATAAATCTGGCAGTTACAATTGCAATACAATGTGGTATAAATCAAATCTGTTAAACATAAAAAAAACAAGTGTGGACAAAGAAATGTCTCGTCTGCAAATTGGAATTTCTGACAAACGAATGTGAACTGAGGCAAAACAAAAAGTTGACCTGTCAGTTAGGTCAATGAGACACATTTTGCCCTATATCATAAAATTATTATGTCAACTTCTGACAACATGTGCAAATGATTTACAAAGCTACCAGACCATGAAAATGAGGTCCAGGTCAGGTCTTATAGCAGACTGTACTCACTATGATCTTACTTCAGATCAAATATGGTGGATCTAGGTATAACAGTTGTTAAGAAATGGACTTGAATGTGAAAACTGGTCACAAAATAACTAAGTCACTCATCCATGAAAATGGGGTCATGGTCAAATGGCATATACAAGACAGGCAAGTACTCACCAAGAACTAACTACAGACTTCATATAATAAGTTCAGCTATGAAGTGTTGAGAAATGGACTTGAGTATAAGAAAATAAAAGTCACTCAACCATGAAAATGAAGTCAAGGTCAGATGACATATAGCAGACTGGCAAGTACTTACCAAGATCTAACTTTAACCCAAATATGGTGGGTCTAAGTATAACAGTTGTTGAGAAATGAACTTGAATGTAAAAACTTGTCACAAATTTTCAATTTCTTTTTTACAAAGTTATTGAAAAATGACTTTGAGATCAAGGTCAAATGACATATGACTGGTCGGCAAGTTCATATCATGAACTATCTGCATACCAAATTAACCTGGGATAACTTTAAGATATAAAGCTTGCCAAAAAATTTACGCCTCTGCCACAAGGGAGTAAAACCTATGTCTCGCTTCTGCGAGTTGAAGTCACAAGCAAGATAAAAAATCAGAAGATATCAAAATAATTTAAATAATGTTCTCAAATTCAACAATTTATATCACCGTCCATAAAGCTAACAGGTGTAAATATCATTATATCAAAGAAACCACTTCCAGTTAATTACATGTAACCATGTGATCATTAAAAAGACCAGGATTTGCTAGAAGAACTTAATGCCGTCAGAAAAGATGGGAAAACTTAAAAAAAAAAACTATTGATCTAAAGTAAATCTTTCAATGAATAACACAAGTTTAAAGATAATTTCTCGGTTCATAAACATTACTAATGAAAGAAATCAGAATTTCTTCTAGGTTGTTGAAAACTAGAAATATTTTATTTCCATTTTTATAATGTTCAAAATACCTTAATATCATTCACCTTTAATGATATTAATACTTTGCATTGTATCTGTTCTTGGTATGAATATGTTTTTATGACTTCAAAAATATTTACAGCTTGTTAAAATGGTTTATTAATATATGAAGTCCATCTACTTTTTAAGTCTCTAAATTCCATGATGATGTAATATTTTAACATTGAACAAAATCACCATTTATGATTTTTTGGTATGTGACTTGACATTACCCCAAAAATTTTTTTGCACTCTTGCAAAAAATTTCTGAAAGATATGGAAACAGGGCCATAGAAAACTATAATGCCCCTTTTTCTAAAAATCAGTTACATAATCATGATAATTTATGTTATTACAGAAATAAAAATAAAAAGCAAGAAATATATAGATATGAACCTTCTTGTAAATAGCAAGTAAGTCTCTTACAAAGATATAACACATCTTATTATCTGGTAGACCAAAAAGGAAAATGTTTTTAGAGAGGTTTACAGAGGTTTATCTAATAAAATATAAATGCAACGTTGTAGCACTGACTGGCCTTCAAATGAGTTTGATCTCTCAAGAGAGGTTTTAATCTACTGACCTCATTTTTGACTACAATTTAAATTCAACCATATGGTTTGATTCTCAATTAAATTAAATTAAAAAAAAAATTATTCTTCGATTTGATAAGTGAGAGGTTTTACTTAAGTTTGAGAAGGCAATTCAGTCTTTTTGTATCTCTAGATTTGAAAGAGTTGTCTCCCATATGGGACGGTATATTAATATAGTTATAATGGTGAAATTTAGGTTTTTATTTTCTTTCAATTTAATGCAAAAAAGAATCTTTTTGTTTATTTTATCAATGCGCATCAGGCTATTTTTTTCTCTTGGTAAATATTATGGACTTGGTGAAAAATAGCATAATTAAGGTTTTCACATGCTACAGCTATGCAAGCTCCAAACAGCGGTCAACGTTCGTACCTCATCTTATAACCGCTGCCCCAAGCCCTTTTTATTCAGTGCGGAACTTAAGAAAACCGACCAATTTTAAATAAACATGCATTTTTTATTGTTGCATTTTCCTGAGCTTTATAACGTCACAAAATAAAGATTTGCAACGTCACAATATTGCTGTCGTTATTTGCACCAACTAGAGATAAAAACCGATTTTTTTTCTAGTGGGTGGTTTTTCAAAGACGTTTTATTCTAAAATATTTGTAAATGGAGTAACATGTAACTAAAATTTATGACAATTCCATCCGATAATGTTAAAACGGAAATGCTTTTATTTCCCGCGTAAACAAAATTTTGATAGGGCTTCTGGCAGTGGGGTAAATTGTTACTAGACAAAGCTAGAACGTGTCACCACTGTTTCGGAGTTTGACAGCTATGTTGAAATACAGTCCAACATGGGAGATAACTCATACAAAAACATACAAATTATGGATGCATCCCTGGTTACAAAAAGCAGGAAGTTTAAAGAGCAACATGAGATGTACTAATGATGTTTAGATTATTTGTTGTGAAAAGAAAAAATCATAAGTCATACAAGCCATTCAAGATGTTCCAGCTATCAAAACCTGAATTGTTCCAGCTATCAAAACCTGAACTACATATATCAATAGGTATCATAATTTAATACCAAAATGGCTATTTAATGGCCATGTCACTACACCAATTCAAGCAGACTTTAAAATTAAAGAAAAATCAACAAGTTCATTTAAATTACAATACACTTTGTGATGAAATTTTGGACAAAAATTCATTTATACAGTTTTATCATAAAAGCTAGCACTTTCACAAATTAAAAGTTTTCAAAATGATGCTGAAAGACGGCTCCTTCCACTTTGTTCATGTCAGAACAAGCCCTGTCTAAGCTGTTTGTCAGTGGAGGCGGTCCACAGCTGAAAACTCCGAAAACATTCACCTAAAATTGTAAATAAAAGTATTCATAATCAACATTACTGTACCATAAAGTTTAACATAAAATAAGGGTTGCTTTGAAATACTAGCCTTTTGATCAAGATTACTAGTATCTGAAAATGATACTAGAAAGATAAAATTACAGTTGTTCCCTTGTTATATCACCTCAATTTTAAGGTGGACCCTCATTTTATTGGTATATCTATTTAAAAGTTTATTACACTTTCAATATAAATATTCTCTTGGTCTATTGCCGCCCTCTTATGTTGAAAAAATTGGCCTTGTTCCACAGTTGAAGATATCATGAAGGTACACACTCGTTATATCACCTCAATTTAAAGGTGGTCACTCAATTTATGGGCAAAATGAAAAGATTTGGGATAAATGTCAGAGACTGCACTCCAACCACAAGAATCCATCAGATCCTTTTTTCCAAAATTACTACACATTTTATATAAATAGTCCTTTACCAACCTCACATTCTGCAATAAAATTTAGCTTGTTTCCAAAGGTGGCAATAAAATGAAGGTCCACTTTTTTAGGAATATGGTGGTCTCAATCATGGACAATGATATTTGTGGTTTTCCTTTATAATTATGACACAGATATTCTTCATGTATTTTATTCAAATGAGGGGAAAAATTATGTTTCAGTTTCCTCCTCCTGCATTATGAACTTACATTTTGATGTTCTAACTTGATGTTTCTTAGAATATCTTGGAGTTTAGGCCTTCCAAAATGTGTGATTGCACTCAGTCCTGTAAACAAACTCCTACCAGCTACCTTCTGGAAATGTCTCTCACAAATGTACTGAAATATAAAACTCAGGATGAAACATAGCATTGGTACACAATAAAAATCATAATGATTCAAAAGTCTGCCACCTTATATTAAGAAAATGATATTTTAACTTGATAGATGACTACCACCAATTTTTTCCTGTTAGAAATATGGCATCATGAATTTTGATGTGAACACATTGTGAAGATAGTACTTAATAGGCAGCATATGTCATAAAATTGTCATTTCTAACACTTCAAACTGAAGATATTACGAACATTTACAAAACTGGTAATACCTGAATTTCTGAAATTCACAATCATTGGAAGAAGTAAAAGGAAAGACAATTTAATGATTTTAGGAGAAATAAAAGGGCATTTTGAAGAAAATAAAGGCACTAAAACTTCAATTTTTCTATAGGTCTATAATATTACCTCAGTGTGTTTAATACCATAAAATATCAGTAAAATGTTGAATGCCTGAAATTTCATTAAGCTGAGTGCCATTTTAAAGGCTCTTTTATTGCCTTGGAATTACAGAGATTTTAATTGTCCTGATTTTTTAAATTTAATATCTGCTACAAACCAACCCATACTATACTGTAATTTTGAGTTATTCAATAGAGAACCTGACATTTGAAAAAAAACAATGCCACTAGATCCCCATTATTTATAGTATTATAAGCCTCAAAGAAATTGTGCTGTAGAAGATATTTCCATTTATAATTTTACACCCCAAAAATTACAAATATATCTTCTTTTAACTTTGGATAAAAGGATTGTTGGAGTTACTGATAATCAATCGTATGAAAACATTTCTTGATTAGGATCTGGTATGCCAGCATGATATGATACTGTATAGCGGGTTATTTTCGCGGGTGTAAAATTTGGCGATTTCGACGTAAAAAGGTATAGCAAAAAATTTAGCGGTTTTTATTTTGGCGGATTGCAAAATGAAAAAAAAAACATTTGTACCTGCATAATGATAGTGATAATGTTATAAGAGTTTGAACCATGACTTTTCTGATGGTATCGGACTTTTTTTCTTGAAAAAAATTAAGATGCTTATCTTTCAAACGTTTGTGCAATACTAAATTGAATATATGTTCACTTAATGATAACTCAAAACTTACCAGTACATGTAATACAATTACCCGTAATTTTTATTTGGCCGAAGTTGATATACATGTGAGAGTTATGGTCAAAGGTCAACTAGTTATAACCGTAACGGTTGAATACCGAATTAACGCAGTGAATTGTACTTGACTTAATTTTAGCGGAATTTATTTTGGCGATTCTCTAGAGACCGCTAAAATATGCTAAAATTAGCACCCCGCGAAAATAACCCGCTATACGGTAAAAACCAATAAATCAATATATAAACTGTGAGGGGACCATTAAGGGAGGGGCTTTTAGACTGTCACTGATAAAATTTAGGGTTGGATAGGGACAGTTTAGCCTTGTAACTGGCCGCCTACTGACCATTCAAAATGAGCTGTTAAAAGGGGTCTTTAACGTGTTTTGAACGTGACATTTCTTAACACGAGGCATCTTTAACGTCTCCCATCAGACGGACTGTGAATTTATATATCACCACAACCAGGAACACCCCTTTTAGAGGACTAGTTTCTCCAGGACTTAGGTATATAGTTCCTATTCTTTCCGCGGCACAACCTTTACGAAGTTGAGTTAGAGTATATATTCATCCCGCTCGAACCTAAGGATGCCCTTTTGGAATTGGTTCTGTCTTCAGGCGGAGAAACAGAACGGCCTATTATTCTATTCTGGCCGCCCTCTGGGATCAAAACGGACACAAAAGTAAGATCCCATTCATAAAATTGACTGTTTAAATGTAATACCAAACAGGGTTTCTTTACATGAAAACAATAATAGTACTTGTGCGAGTTCAAAATAAAGTTATCAAATATAAAGGAAACTATGTTTCACGAGTATATTATTAATTTAAAAAGGTATTTGCTTTGTTCAACTTTATAAACATATTTATTATACTAAAATCAAATAAAAACTATCAGAAATTTCAGAAATTTACTTTAAAATGGTAAGTGACAGCAAGTATTTACCGAAAGTTCTACATAATTACTAGAAGAATCATAATATGATATAAAGTTGTATATAAGTGAACTCCTTCCAATCCGAGACCTTGGTCCTCTGTTTTAGCAGGATGGACAGATACTCGACCATCGAGGCAAAAGCTGTTGGTTTCTCTTTTTTCTTCAAAGGATATAATGTCCTCCCAATATGGTGTCCATCGGTTACCGGGATGTGTACATATTCTATCAAAGTACTTCGAAGAGGGCATTTAGTGTCAGTTTTCAATTCATACTCTAAGAAACCCAATATGCGAGATAATGCTTGTTTGCAATGCTATTTGTAACCTCTCAGCATTAGCATTAGGATAAAAAAAATAGTCAAAGTAGTACTCAAACCAACCAGATCGAAATAGGAAGCCAAATTCAGCGGCAGAGACAACTAGTTGGTGCAATACCTTTCGAACCCTTTCTTTATTTTCAGTGCTTAAGAATTTAAACAAATGCAGCAAATTTCTGTAAAACATTGTTTGATAATGTTAATATCAGACAAGTTTGACAATTGGATTAGTGAATATACACTTGGGAAACTCTGGTCCACCAGCAGAGGCATGTACCCAGTGGTTTCAAAATACAAGCTTACCAATATTGAGTATATATTGTGAATGCAATATACATGTAACACGTGAATAGAAATTTTAATAATCGGGTATACACATGATAATAATTTACATGCTAATTGTGATTTGCTCATAAAACTACTTGCAAACTATTTGGTTCACTGCAGATAATTAATAAAGCCATACGTTGTTCGCATAATAAAGCCTAATTGTAATGGCGCATATAACTTAAAGTAATGTTGCGTTCTCGAGATTAACGATTTTCTTAAGATATTACAAGCTATCACCTGGTTGTCTTGTTTACCCAAAGCCAAGTTTCAGGAAAGTAAGATCGTGTCCTACTTGGTACTGCCAACCCACCGCCTCCAAATGCTTCACCTCCTGTACCTGCTGGCACACCACTGGCAAAGGCAGCTGAAACGATGCAATGTTTGTGTATAATATTTGAGGTGACTAGAATTAATTTTCATTT
>JARWCS010336953.1:0-11780 GCA_034783895.1 Geukensia demissa | reverse complement strand
TAAATTTGTATTTTATATATTTATCTTTTGATACTCTGAATTACGGTAGTAATATATTATGAAAATATAAAAAGGAATTCGAAGATACCAAAGGGGCAGACAGAAATCGTTCAGTCAGCAGACAGACAAGACCATGGCAAACAAAATGAATACACAACACTACATTGAAAACCTAAGCTGGAATAACACGAACCCTACAAAAACCAGAGTGAGTTCAGGTGCTCCGGAAGGGTAAGCAACTTCTGCTCCACTAGTTGTACCCGTCATGTTACTCAGTAGATAAAGCCGGTGTAGAGTAAAAATTGATGTTAGTCACTACCGGTATAGGAACGAATTTGTAGTCACGACAGTTGAAAGATATCCATTGTCATTTGTGAAATGGATATTTTGTACCGTTCAACCAAATCATGATGGCGAATGAAAAATCTCCGGAATGATGACTCTAATCTTTCCCTGCGAAACCCCTGGCTCAGTAAAGATATATAAATAATAGCTAAAAGTAATAAAACTTCATACAGATTAATAGAAATATATTATAATATACCAGGACGAAATGCGTTTCTGTTGGCAATACATTAATTGAAACTATTAAAAAATGAAGAAAAATTGTCAATTAATAATCCAAAAGAAAAATTCCCGTTGGCTGCATATTTAAAGATAAAAACGTAGCTTTTTTATCGAATCTTATAAAGATGTGATAGAAATAACACTCATGTTTCCTTTAATGATCAATTTACAAACATTACGAGTGTTATGTCTAAAAGGTAAATTAAATAACAAGACTTTGGACTTTAGTGCTCAGTTGAGCTGTCAGTGACGTTATGAAAATGAAAATTGGCTGAAAAAATCAGTTGCAATTAAATAAAAAAACATAGCATAAAAGTGTCAAGATTTGGATAGGCAAAAAAGAAATATATGTTGGAAAATGTCATCGCCATAAGAAGCTGATAAAAAATTAATCACCACTTATAAATGAAAATATGGGTGCGTGTTTCACATAATTAAATCTAAACGTTATAAATGCATCATAAAAACACAAAAACTGAACTCCGCAACAGTTCAAGTTCGGTTACAGTATACGGTGTTAACAACTACCTCGCTAATGTCCTGCCATTCAGTACAAATTGAGGCAAATTACTACAGATAATGATTAATGAGAAGAAACTTAAAAGAAAGCTCGCACCTCATTCATCTAAAGTTGTATATCAGAACAACAATGTTTATAGAAAATTGGTAGTGAGTGATCGTTTTACCAGAAAATCATAGGACGTAATCGATGACACAATTGCCATGTCCTTCATAATATAAAGTAATAAAACAGTTATGCTAATAATAAGTTTTGAAACGTTACGGGTTATGGGAGCTAAAACCATGGGTTCAATCAAAAGGAGCCAAAACGATGGACCAAAGAAACAAAAATGCTGACTATTCATTAACAGTTAATGCATCAATGACTGTGAATGTCTAGTGCAGCCTGTAGAATATGTTTTCTCACATCTGGGACAATGGTGTCACGATTTTGACGAGTCGAGATTTCTCTGTTTTACACAAGAAGATGAAGACAAACTACAAGCATATCCCGCCAAACTCATTTTTTCTATTCAACTGATTTTAATTCATTCGGGTAAGATTCCTTTCGTACCCTCGGATGTCTGAGATTCCTCGTCTTGCACTTTTGTTGGTGTTAGATTCTATATGTCTTTAGTGAAGATTATGAACATGCCGGTGATCCCCTAGCGCATGCATAACAATTGAACTGTCTCGATCAGATTTCTTTTTCGGACAACACAAATAATTATTGAAGCAGTTCACACATGAAAAATAATGATATTTTCTTTTTATAACTGCATGTGGATAAAGGAATGTTTAAGGCTTAAGCTTACTTAGCAAAATGATTTCCCAGAAAACTTTGTTTTTATTCTTTGGAAGTGTCTTAGAATGTGTGTTGTGTCCGTTATTGAAAGTGCTAAGGTAACCTTTAGATATTTTTAATTTTTACGTTTTAGAAGGCTCATACCACATCTCCATTTTCCATCTATAATCTTCATTTCTTCCAGAATGTCTTAATTATAAAAATGGCAAATATTTAGTTATATTATTAAAACTTGTAGTGAAGTTTTACATAGTATAAGATTGAATAACAAAAAATAATAAAACTGAAAATAAAATGAAACAATCACTTATTTTTTTATGTATTTGCATTGCATATCGCTGATATGTATAACTGATAAGCGAAGGGTAATGCTAATTACACAATTGACATCTTAATTTTTTCAAATCAGTAATTTTATCATGTTGTTTGTTCTCTAATTAAAATTTAAGTTAAGAATTTATACAAATTTTAAAATTATTAAACCCATTAGACGCTGACCATTTCGTTTTCTATGAGTGTTTTGTCATTCGCCATTTTTAATTCTTGAGAAAATGAGAACTGAACAGATGTTAGACACAATAAGCTTCATCAATCAATTAATCCATTAGCTGGATAAAAAAAAACCTGGACCTAAAACAAGAAACCAACTACTCGTGTACTAGGATAAAGGTGTCTAAATAAAAATGACATTTCAAATCTATATCGTAAAAATTAAAATTTTTAGATAACTTGCAAATGGTCAAAGTTTAACTCCCATTATCACGTAAATCACGATACTGTTGGATGCCATTATCAAAGTCATGATACTCTATTATTTAAAATATAAAAGTTTCCTTACAATAGGTATTGATAATACTCTCTCTCTCTCTCTCTGTTTATGTGTTTGTGAGAGGTTTCAGAATAATGGGCACATTTTTAATTCACAAGTGATACTATCATATTCATATAAAGGCAATATTTAAGACTTAATCAATTATCAACATCATGAATGGCAAGTATAATTTATAAATTCATATGAATAGCATATATTCTCGATTAAGTTGCTCAATCCAGTATTGCTTCATCATTTGCGGTAAGGAAACACGTTATATTTAAAAGTTGGCCTGAAATTCAAACCGCGTACAAAATAGTGTGACGTGATTGAAAATGCTACACTCTCTGAACAACCAAGACGTTTTTTTTTCGCCACAGAGAGCTGCTATATTTAGCCTATCTCACCTTTTACATCGGGCAAAGGTACTCACATAAATTTACCAGGCAATAGAACACTCCGAAAATAAAACTGAAAAATGGCACATTTTATAAAATATCTAATAAAACGTAAAAAACTGTATGATTAGGTAATAATGTTGAATATGACGTCCTGAATCTGCATGAAACATAACAGTAGCAAAAAGCATTCAGATAATTAAGGTGTTCAGACCATAATTAACCTATAACAACGGATTGGCTGGATAAAATTATGTTTTGACACAGTAAAAAAACCGGAAGAACATCTGAATGCCTAGTTTATATTTAACTGTTTGAGTGTCAGATAATAGCCAATCACAATCTCGTTTGTTTTGTTTAAAATAGAAAAAAAATGCTGCCATTTTTCTTACGGTCAAGATTAGAGGTGTAACGAAATACCGACATATCGACATATCGCGGTATTTAATAACAAACTCTGTACACCTGTACAAAATCTTCGTATCGATATTTTCCGGTATGATAAATATTTGGTCAGTCTAACATCTAGACGCTTGTAATTGGATGTTGCTTACATGAAGAAGTAAAATATATGACCATTTAACATATTTTTATTCATAAAGATACAGATTTCTGCATCATAGCACAATATATTAAGAATTACCATAGAAAATAATTAAAAGTAAAAGAATGAAAGGCAAGAAATCGGTACGTATCGATACGTATCATGATACGGTATTATCGTATAGATATATCATGATTCGGTTTTTCATATGTGATACTTTGAATTTGAACGATATTCTTGTCTGAAACTGCAAGATAGTAAATATGATGGAAACATAAAAACAAAGATTAACTAAAAGTTACTACCTTACTGAGCAATAGGAATACATTAAAACACATCGAAAATAAAATTAGTACCAACATGCTCAAAACCATGGCTAAATTGACGCCAAATTACAATGCAATAAACTTATTACTTGTGTTTAGCAATTTCGATTCCGTTGACTGCATTCTTTATATTTCTTCAGAATCTACTAGAGGAGTGATGATAATGACATTAATGTTTCCTCTAATGATCAATTTACAAACGCAGGAAGTAAATTGATGTCTTATAATGTCTGAAGAGGTGTTGTGAAATTACAAAGATTTTGCCTTAATTGCTCAATAACGCTGTTAGCGAATTCTGAAAATGTCATTTTGCATAGAAACCTCGTTGCTAATGTAAGATTTAAAAAAAAAACCAAATGTGTACTAAAATTTAATTATTTTTGCATACAAATATAATTTTTATGGCATTGTCTGAACGTTTGAATTTGTTAAATAAATGTAATTCTGAATACGGCTTCCAAATTTTTGGGAACCTTGCGTACTTGATGATACAGAAAAATACTCTGTACGCAGATAAATCTATAGTAGTTAAGTAGATAAAAATGTAAATGAGAAGTTTAATGCAATACTTCCGGTATTTATTTCATATTATTTTTTTATAGGAAGGATAGTCAGAAAAAAAGATGAGAATAATACTTGAAAGACAAATGTTGAATACCCACAGGAGTGAGCAAAAGTGCATAATCTAAAGATACAAGACAAATACGAAACAAACTAAAAGATTTAGCAAAAACAAAAAGAACAAAAGGAAGGACTCCACAAACACCTTTAAAAATCAAGTACTTTGGAAGGGTAAGCATTCCCTGTCCCACACGCGCTACTTGTCGTGGAACCCTTTAACTCTAATCCGGGTTAACTCAATCCGAGAAGAGGTCAATTCATTGTTGAATTACCTGTGACAGGCCCAGTTGAGATACACTGATACCATATGTATTAACCTTTATTTGACGTATCAAATTTGTTATAGTAATTAACAGCAATGCTTTCTTCAGAACATCCTGATACTTGATAAAGAATCAACTGTGAAACATAAACCCTATAGGCAATGAAGCAGGAATATTGTCACATAAATATGGGACGTTTACAATAGGAAAGAAGTAGTCATATTTAAACAAATTAATAATGACCGGCAAGTCCAGCGGCTGGGACATTCATCGTCTTCCTAAAACCTCTATAGTTTCAGGGGTATTCAATTTGAATAAATCCCACGTTTATGTAAAACACTTATGTAACAAGTAATCCCAATAAACAGATAAAGTACCCTGTGAAAAATTATCAAAAAATCAATTATGAAAAACATATTAGTTAGAGAGAAGACCTCGGGAAAAATGAACGTACCCAATAAAGAAAATTATGATGTCAAGAACGTATCTTACTTGGAGAAATATTCAAACGTATCATCGTAAAAATCGTGATCAAAATAATGCATTGCAGTAACAAAAAGTTCGATTGGTTTAAAATAGCCATGAAAAAGAACAGTTTTCAAAGGGAAGCAAAAATGTACCTTTTACCAAAAATTACATTAACAAACAACAGATAATGGATATAAGGTAAAATAACTCTTTTTCATCACCCGTCGTAAATAATTTATAATCTTACGACCAGAGATACTGAAATAGAAGTATCAAACTCTAAATTCATCATAATTACATGATACACGCGATCATCTATCGTTTTGTTTGATTTCATAAATATTTTACTCCTTTATGTAGCTACACATATTTATAGCTTTATTTTTGAGTTTTTACTGAAATCAATCAGTTTCAATGAAGATAATTATATTTTTGTATTCTTTGTATTTTTTGCATGTTTCCCGAGAAATAAAAATACAGGTTTAGCAATGTTGAACCTCTGATCAGAATTATCAAAACCAAGACATGAAAGCCGGGTTCCGATAACTGCAAAATGAAGTACTCATATCTAAACAGTGAAATAAACTTTTTAAATATAACATCTTTTAGATAAACAAATCAGGCAGTCTTTTCCAATTCTCTGGCATTAAGGCCACAGGTAGCTGTAACTGACGATATTACTGTTTTAAAACCTTACTTCGTAGAAATGCTTTTTTGGAAATTTCAAATATTTTACTTTTTTTTGTCAAGAAGTAGAACCTACCAATTCGTCCAATAAAATATAAAAAAGTACTGCCCTCACACTTTTCGGGCACATGAAAATTATTGTAAGGTGAAGGTTGGGGAATTTCCCATCGTAATTTTTGTGCTTCTAAAATACTAAATGTTAAAATGAATTGATATCAACCATTTACTTGATAAATGATAGCGCCTTTTACTTTTGCAAAAGGCATTCCATGGACTGAGGTTAAAAAGAGTTATAATATTTGTATGATATCCATGCAGTGATACGTGTTTGGTAGCAAACATGACATTAATTTCAATAAACAGTTATTTGTTTATTTCCAATTTTGTTTAGTTTCTTTAGATATTAAATACATAGTGTTATAGCCTTTCTGATTAATGTTTTTGATTTTTTGTTGAAATACATGGAGATGCAGGAAAATAGTGAAATAGTTTCTGTAGACTTCTATCTATCAAAGTATAAAGTTGAAAGTACGACTAAGCCTGTCGGACTAGCTGAGAATATGGTTCATTAGTGAATAGGAAAAATATAAGAATAGTCCGAATAGATTATTAACTACTCTGGTTCATTCTTGTCAGTCACTGATAAATTGTCTTCCCAAAATGTCATCAATATTGCAAAGTATGTAAAATTCTTAAATTAATGTGAATTAATAAAAATAGCATAACATTTAATGTTATAGATATACAAAAAGAGGCATTTCTTAACTTCAATTTCAATAAGTCTAATATTTAGAAGAAAATTTGTAACATTTTAATAGACTAGACTCGACATTCTACAAATCAATCAAAATACTTTCAAAACTTTTATTGTTTGCAGCTCGCATTAATTGTATCAAAAAATTACTTCTACGTCAATTAAAGAGAAAAAAGTTATATAACTGCCCTTTTCACTCGAGCTTATTACTTTTTCAATACCTATAAATTTCCTTTTCATATTAAAAAATTGACCGTCTATTTTCTTCTGACTCTTAATATAAGAAAATTTTATGCATAACGAAACTAATTAAATCAGAATTTAATGTGGCCCCAGGACGTATTTAGTAAGAAATTTTAAATTCATCATGTCATCTTAAAAACAGCATCGCAATGGCCTCCTTTACAAGTACTAGAAATAACCTGTTTTTTTATACAGCGTAACTTTAATCCAATAAATAAGTTTCATTTTAATGTAAACACGTGACAATACAATATTTTTCCACATTGTACAGATATTCCGTATTGGACGCCCGGAAAAGTCAGTATTTTTTCCGTATTGTACGTTAACAAAGGGAGATAATTTTTACAAAGTGTCGTCTGCAAGTGACGTCACAATGTCGTTATCTGTTTGGGGAAGTTGAAATTTAGAAATTTTTGGAAGCACTAATACTCCAAAACACACAATTAAAAACCAAATGTGGAAATATAAGACTTTGGTGGTCAACTTCTTTTAAAGTTTAGTGAGCTTTTCGTTCAAAATATAAATATAAATATATATATATATATATATATTTGATGGTACTGTACAGTAGAGTATTAAAATATTAAACCTATATCAATCGTATTTTTAATATTAAAATGTTATCTGCATAATAAATACATTATTATACATGTATATCTACAATACGAATTATATTGTACTCGTCCGTATTGTATTGAAAACCCGTATTGGACTCGACGCCGAGGGTGTCTCGTCCAATACGGGTTGTTACAGTACGTACTCGTACAATATAATTCCATATTGTACATATACATGTATAATAACCTATTATTATTGGATTTACAATGAGAAATAATGTGGCCCTTCTTCAATAATGGAAACCGACAGTAATTAAAGAGATAAAAGTTATATAACTGCCTTTTTCACTCGATCTTATTACTTTTTCAATGCCTATAAATTTCATTTTCATATTAAACAATTTACCGTCTAATTTCTTGTGACTGAATATTAGAAAATTTTATGCGTGTTTTACAAATCCCGAGGCAGATATTTATAAAATCACTTGCAGAAAGAAACTAATTTAATCAGAATTCAATGTGTCCCCAGGACGTATGTAGTAAGAAATTAAAGATTCATCATATCATCTTAAAAAACCCATTGCGATGGCCTCCTCCAAAAGTACCAGAAATAACCTGTTTTATCGGATTTTCAAGGAGAAATAAAGTGGCCCCTTTTCAATAATGGAAACAGACAGTTATCAATATTTTAATTGTCGTCTGATTAACATGAATCAGTTGAATCATAGGAACTAATTACAGACTTACCCGAAGCGTATCTCAGTATTATATCCTACTCGGTGGTGTATTGTGTAGCATGTTATACTCTTGTGGTCAATCAAAATGTTCAGCAAAAGCAAGGATTAATCGACCCGTATTTGGAATAATGTGTCCGGTTAGGGTGGTATTCCTTCCTTCGGACTGTCATTTATTTTTGGGGTTACAAACGTCTGTATAAATTGCACACAAAAATGAAAGCTACCTTTTGGTTTGACCAAGAAATGGCTGCATCCAGATTACCTTTAGGCTAAACATTCTAAAAAGCTCTTAGCAGGGACGCAAAGTTAAAAAACCAAATTTTGAGTAAAAAGTTTACTTATTTGTCCAAAACAGGAGACCTCGTAACCGTTGTTACTTATCCATTATTTTTAATCATTTTATGACTCCATTTAAAATGCATTGACGTTTTCATTTTAATATCGAGATCTGGAAAATTGTCATATTATACAGCATGGTGCACTGGAAAAAATACATAAGAAAATGAAAAGAAATGGGGTAATTGCCAGGTCATGATACGTAAAAGCCAAGCCGTGGACAATAGTGTGTGGAGAATGACACGCACCATGCACTTGAAACATCCTTTTTGTAAATTTCGAAAAAGAAAATGGTAATACTGCTACGAAAGGCTTAATTTTTCGTCACTAACCATCACTCCAATTTTCCAGTGGGAGTCAAAAGCCGTTGCCTTGTTGTGTCCTAACTCATCCCCACTTTCGATTATATTACAAATTATTGTTGAACTTTTTTTCCTTTTGAATATGCATGAAATATTTGCCAATGGGCGTTCAGCAACGAGCAAACAATTAAATGCAACATCCAGATTGGTTAATATTTTTGAGGTTGTGGAAAATTTTTTCATTGGCTCTAATTTTGAATATTTTGGCAGATTTTCTTAAATCGTCTGTAGCTTGTTTTGGTATTTCTACACTGCCATTTCTTAACAGTACACCAGGATAGGTTTTTCACACGAAGTAGTATTCCATTCTTAATGAAGACCTTGTGGAGACCTCTGCATTTCTTAAAACCCTCTGTTTTTCTTGTGGTTGGAATGCAGTCTCACTGAAATGTACCCCTTATCTATTTCCTTTTCATATAATAACATATGAGGAATTTAAAAAGGAATTTTCATTTGAGTCACGAATTGTCTTTACACTCCGCATACGATAATAATTAACGATTTACAACTGAAACCATGAAAATGACAATTCAGAATAAATTATGATTCTAACTTGTGTTTGAAGTTGCTAAATTAGCTTTTTTTCGTAAGCAACACATGGCTTCGATACCGTAAAATGCTCTGAGCGTCAATAAAATGCCATGCTATAACGGTCGTAAATTTCGATGTGGTGAACTTTTATGAGTAGGACACAATAAAGTTTTACCAGAAACGTCTCTATTGTTTAATATTAAACTGATTAATGGATAGTCGAAATACATCTGATACTAATTCACAACAGACAACTGTGCAATAACGAACGGAATGCTACTTAATAAGGATATGCGTAATAGAGGCACCTCCGTTTTGCGTGTTCTTTTCTTGAAACGTAGGTATGAGAAAAAATCGCGACATTATAAATATAACTGTTAGAAATAGCGCAATATAGAAAGGAAATCAAATATTACTAATGTCAGAAAGTGGAACGTCTCAGTTAAAGATCAACTGCCAAATTTAGTATAATTGTTGATGATTGCCTGAAAATTGACAGGTAGAAGATTGTAAACATGATAATGTAAGAAAAAAAAAACGAAATCATACCGTTAATTGTTTCTCGTCGTTAAAAAGGCTAGGTAGTCTCTGCAAAGAATTCAAATAAAACATCCGTTGATGATTTCTTTATAAAATCAGTCTGGGCAAGGACTTCGATTTAAATCAAAGAAAGCCTATGTCACCAGACTGTTTAAAGTAAAACAGAATTTTATGCCAAATTTTGTGCTGTTCAGTATCCAGAGGTCACAATCAAAATTATTGTCTTGTGGGTTACCATAAAATGCATGTGTTTTACAATGGATGATGCTTTGATAAACTGTTAATCGCATGATTGTCATCAATATTATCATAACCAATACATTGGGAGGCCAACATTCAACCACTGCAAAATAAAATACTCATATCCAAACAATGAAATAAACTTTTGAAATATTATATTTTTAAGACGAACATTTTTTTTCATTTTCTTGCATTGTAGCCACAAATACATCCAGCTGAATACTAATGATATCAATACTGTTCGTATGATATCCTTGCAATGAAAAATATATTTGGTAGCTAACATGGGATAAATTCAATATAACAAAGTTATTTGTTTATTTCCATATTGAAGCTGTTGTTTAAGTGGTAAATTGTTCCAGTGCGGGAGGTTGTGGTATCTGAGAAGTACATAAAACACTGATCAACACGTATTTAATAATTAAAATAAGAATAACAATTAAATGTTCTAGATATGAAAAGATGCATTTCTAAACTTAAATTTCAAAAAATCGAATGCAAATTTAAAAGAATATTTGTTACATTAAAATAGACTAAACTCGACCCTTTTCAAGTCAATCAAAATATTTTTCAGCTTTCTGTTTTAGCAGCTTACATTTATTTTTAGATCAAAATAACATCTACGTTAATTAAAGCGAAAAGAGTCATAAAACTTCTTTTTCCACGCGATCTTATTACATTTTCAATGGTTATAGATTTCGTTTTCATATGAAATAATTAACCATCTATTTTCTATTACTTAAACTTTAATGAGTGTTTTTCCACAAAATCCCGAGGCACATAAACGACAGATTGTCTGCACTTGCAAAACAAAATTGCTTTTAATCCAAATTTAATGTGGCCTCAGGATAAGAAAATTTTCATTATATGCAAACATCACGAAGGTTTCACCCGAAAGTACTAGAAATAACTTGTTTTATTAGATTATCGAGAAAGAATGTTTTTTTCTTGAATAATGGAAACCAACAGTAATTTATATTTTAAGAATAATATCGTTTTATTTACTTAAATGAGTTGAATAAATGAATCATAGAAAAATAATACACACTAAACTAAAAGCAAAGCACATCTCAGTATTAGTTCCATGGTTAGCGTATTCGTGGGTTCGAGTACAGGTCGGGTCATACAAAATGTTCAGCTAAAGCAAGGATTACTCGTTTCGGAGTCAGAAAAATATGTCCGGGTAGGGTGGCATTTTTCCCTGTGGACTGTCCTTTTTTAGACTGAAAACGTCTGTATGAATTAAATGCAAAAATGATGGAAACCGTTTGGTTTGACCAAGAAATGACTGCATCCTGTATACTGTTAAATTTTATTGAAAAAGTTGACACTTCATTCAAAACATTGACCACGTACCTGTTGTTAATTGTCGATGATTTTTATTCTGATGTGACCATTTTAAATGAATTTCAATACACCGGCTTTGACTACTGAGTAACACGACGGGTGCCACTAGTGGAGCAGGAGTTGCTTACCCTTCCGGAGCACC
>JARWCS010336952.1:0-18088 GCA_034783895.1 Geukensia demissa | reverse complement strand
TCATGCTTCGATGAAATAGTAGATGATACTCGACCATACTATCACGGCATCCAGTATGGCCTCTACAACCGAACTTACTAAAAAGGTAACAGTAAGACAGCCATTAATTAAAGGAAAAATTATAACAAACAGGTTACTTCCCGACCTTCAACAACAGGCAAAGATACACATGGTAAAGCAAATGGTGAAATGCCCACCAGTACAAAAATAAAAGTATTCAAATGTAACAATAATCGACAAATTGGTATGCGTAAAAAAAAACTCAAGCCAACTTTAAAATACTGCCGTTGCCAGTGTAACTGGTTACAAAGGTGTTGCTTCATAAAGTTTTAATATTGACTATAACTTTAACTTATTTACTGCAATTTTAAATATTCATGTGACGTTATCACACATTCAGTGTTGTTTGTTGTGTCCTGAAACTGAGTGAACAAATAACATTTATTTTACATATATATGTTTTGAAACTTTAAAAACTTTGAATAAAAGTATTGAAGGCAGTATTTATTACTTACTAATCGGATTTTTATTCGTACTTGTACCTAATAACGGCGCAGTTTTTTTCCGAATAAACCCCAAAGGCCGTCCGTTATAAAGAAATAGTTGGTTCGGTTTCTCCGTCTGCAGGTTAAACCCCTGCTGAGGACAAACAAGAAGTAATATTTTAAAGGGGGTTGGATTTCTATGCTAATTTGAGGGGTGGAGTAAATTCCTCTGGTCCATACAAATTAAGTGATAGTTCTAAATATGACTAGTACATGTATTAATATGGATTTGGGATGGAGATCTTCGAGATATTCAAATTTGCTTGACCACCCAAAATCCTCAAGGATCTCAAAGTATTTGTTAGCATTTATCAAATCGCGGTAGATAGCTATTTCTCCATTTCTTAGCCCCGGTTACTCTCTGGGTGGTCGACTATTTATACATCCAACCCAATCAACGAACAGTATGTTAAAATTTCCAACCCCTGTCGGACGGGAACGTTACCGCCATGCCCCGTGTTGGGAGAATCCAAGTTAAAGATGTCTTTGCCACAGTTTGTAAAGTGTGTCCATACGATTTCCCGCCCCAATTAAAACTGTCCTAATTCGACATCCTGTGGCTAGAAATTACCTCCACCTGACCCTAATCTCATCCCTTTGTGATTTATTTTCCATAACTTATTCTCATTCTGAATATTTTCCACTGGGCGTTAAGCAACACCCCACCAACCAATATTTCCGAATTTTGGCATTTCGTCTCTGCATGTCATTTCCTAATATTTAACACGGGAAGGTGATCGTAGGATTTTTTAGGCGGATCTTTATCTTATTTAATTTGTTAATATGAATAAATCAAAAATCACAATCAGTTAATAAAAGCCAAATTTGTCAGCAATTTATTTGTTAACGTGTAATTTATATGCTTCAGTTTTCCATACATTTTGATTGTGCATGTACATCAGTGGTCAAAGTTGTCTTTCAAGATTTTACACTACGTTTGCGCCGATTTTTTAAGTTGTGAGAAATCCTATACATAAGCCATGTGCATGCTTCAGATTTTTTCACTCATATTAATTTAATTTTGCACATAGTATTACATAATTATTTGATAAAAATTAATATTTTTTTTCTATAAAAATCGATGTACGTATATATAACTATTAAAATCTCTCAAATGCTACTGGTGTATTTAAAAAAAATGCTTCGGTTAGTTTTGTAAATTCAAAAATGAATGATTTTCTTTAGAAATTGAAAACGATTCTGAAATGAAATGCACCCCGTGATTATAGCCATTTGATGAAATAAGAATCCTTGTTAATTTTTCGTTGTTATTGAGAGGCAAGTTATCTCCAAACCAGAGGCTCAACAAAATCGCTCACCTGGCAAAAGGTGACTTGTTTGTATAAACTTTGTACCATAATGGCATCTATTTCATCCAAATAAAGTTGAATCGTAGCGGCCATCAAGAACGTCTGATCGACAAAAACTCACAAATTAGGAACACGACCATTTTAAAATCATGTTTGCAAATACATTGTAACTTTGTTGTTTCTGACAAGTAGATTTTTAACATTTGGACCAATCAGACCTAGCAGCCATGTTGAATTTCTTATCAGCACCAAAAACTCTGAACCACCTGTATACATTTCTGCCAAGTTACGTTAAAATCGCTTTAAGTGGTTCAAAAAGAAGATGAAAATGTGAAATTCTCATGGGATTCAATCCTAAACTAAGTTATCATGGCGGCCATTTTGAATTTCCGGTCGCCAAATGATTCACAGATTAAGTACAGGACAATCTAACAATCATTTATGCAAAATAATTCAATCAACTTTGTTGTTTCTGACGAGAAGTTATTTTTTAACCAACCATAGCGGCTGTGTTAAATTTCCTATTGGCACCATAACACAAATATTGTAAAGGACCACCTTGCCTAACATTTCTGTGCACGAAGTTTGGTTGAAATCTGTTAAGTGGAATTCAAAGAAGAAGACGGAAATGTAAACGTTAACATACAAATAGACAACGACGACGATGGACGCAAAATGATGACAAAACTCACATAGCCCTTTGGCCCAGGTGAGCTTATAAAAAGAAACCATTTCCCTGACTCAAAACCCAGTGCATATTGGCATTTGAATAGTTTGTTACAACCTATTACAACAAATTGAAAACTGTTCTTTTCAAAATCCTTAAAATTTAAAGTATCATTAGATACAATCAAATCTGGCTTAGTTGAAATAGAAAAAGGTCGAATTAGATCAGTAATTCTTGACTTGAAATGTGGAATGGGCAATGGTTTAAAAAAAATCAGATATCAGTTTAATATCGGATATAGTTTACCTGCCATACAATATGTTCCCTTCAAGTAGAAGTCCTTTGTAAAGGGACGTATAAATCTCTGCTACGTTTCTGTCAACAATTTCTTTAAACAGATTGTAATTGAATGCCAATAGAACTTTCATGTATTAGAAACATTTTACTGGTTTCAAGAGTAATTTCCCTTATCCCAGATCTACCACCTAAAATACTTGATCCGGGACCGCGATTTTTTGCTGTAGTTCATTCTTTGGAAGAAAAAACGTATTTGAAAGTGACATAAAAATTGCACCATAACACACTTGATTATCTTTTTTCTGTCTCTCAAACTACGGTGCCAAACTGAAATCATATCAATATCAAGAAACTTCTACAAGTGTTAACTCAAAATGTGTTTGTGGGGGGCTAACATTCTTTCAGTCTGCTTCAGATGTCCTCAAATTTGACACCAATGCACTGTCGTTATGTCAGGTTCATCAAAATTTCTGATAAACTCAGGAAATTTAACCCTTCAGATTAACCTTTGAACTAAAAACTTAAAAGTATAAAAAAAGGAAAGATGAATGTGGAAAATTCATTTTATAAGGGAACTATATTCGTTGGACAACGAGGTGAATGAAAATAAATGGTACTTCCGCAGCCTGTTGGTTCTAGGAAATAAAAGTTGATACGTGAATTAATCTATTATAACGATGATATATTCATACACATTTAAAAAGTGTATTTTTCTTATATGTCATTCAATTGTACTTTCAAATTTATTGCCCCCACCCTTCCGTTCGGTTTCTCCGCCTGCAGGTAAAGACCCTGCTAAAGGGGCGTCCGTTGATTCGGCGGGATGTATACATACTCAACGACCCCGAGAGTAGATGGGTTTAAGAAATTAGTGACTCGGTTTATCCACCAGGAGTTAGAACCCCTCCTAAAGGGGCCGTCCGGTTGTTGAGCGGGATATATAAATTCCCACCCCGTCTCGGATGGGAACGTTCCCACCGTGCCCCGTGTTGGGAAAATGTCACGCTCTCAGCACGTTAAAGAAGAGGTCAGTAGGTAACCAGTTGCTTAGGCTTAATTTCCCGCCCCTACCCAAATAGACCCAATTTGGCGTGCTGTGGCTATATTCCCCGGCCCTGACCCCAAGCTAGCCCCTATTATGATTTTGATAATTGTTCTCGTCCTGAATTTGCATGAATATTTTCCACTGGACGTTAAAAAAACAATCAATCAAATTTATTGCAACTACAGATATAAAAGATTAATATTTTCTACCTCGAATTGTTTGGAGATTACAAAAAGAAAGAATAGGAGATTGAATTTTGTACATTGACACAATGAATTTGACTGTTTGACAATCCTTAGCTTTATCAAAATTCAAAAGTAAAATACTTAAAATTATGCTTTTTTGATGAATTTTCGGGGTGTCAACTCGGCCTCTCACTCACAAACCATAACAAATATGCGTTTTGGATCGAGTAATTCTGCCTTGTCCCGACATTTATACTTTAAAATGTCTTCATAAAAGGTCTGACACCTGAACCAAAACAGCTGATACACGCAAAATAACATTGACATGGCTTTGTTATAATTTTTTTAATCAATTATATGCGGACTAGTCAATCCACCTGACTCGTCCCAACATACGAACCAACGGGGTTTATCTTCTATTTCGGGTTTGAACTGTCATCCTTATAAAGTGCATCATTGAATGTATTTAAAGATCTTCTAAATTACAGGTGAGAGCATATATGACTTTTTACTGAGTGAAGATAAAGAAGCTCACCAATGTTGAAAAAATATGATTAAATTTTGTGAGAAATTTGTTAGGACAAAAATATCGACTTAATAAACAAGCAGGTGTCTACAGAGACAGTTTATCATGGTTTTTATTAATAGTTTTCGAGAAGGGTCGGGTTTGATTTCTTCGTCAGACGCATACTCTCCTTATTGGTTTGATGGAGACCTATTATTCTTTACGCATGTTGAGAAAACATTTGATCCATAGTTGCAGATAGTGAATTTCCCGTCTATTAAAAAGGCCAAATTATGTATCTTCTTGCCAACAAAACCCCCAGGTCTGGCCACTGTCATTTGTTGTTACTTATAGCTTGTTCTCGTCCTGATTAGTATTATGGCTGAGCTAATAAGACCTGGACGTTAAACGACAAACTCAAAGTCATTTTCCCTTAAATTGACATTTGTTGACAAAACGAACATAAAGAATTACGTAGTTCACTAACCACAAACTCCCGTCGTCGTTCATTGTTTTTAAAATTTTTATCAATTTCCGAATACACATTAATGTTTGATCGAAATAAGCACATGAATTTGACTTTATTTTATACTGGTGTTATCGTTGGTGGAATAAAATACAAAATGACAACGATGCTTTGAAGCCGCAACTGAAGTCTTTATAGCAGTTGACGCGCCCACTTCTAAAACAAATTGCATCAGCCACTTACATGTATTGATTACACAGTGACAGATGTTTAAGAGTTTTACAATAAGCTTGGAAACTGATAGGACGTTAAAGGAGCCTACTAATGTCGTTGTCTTTGTTTTGTAATGACACGTTTCTGCCTTCAAGTGATTTTCTCCGAGAAAATTGTTCCAAGGCACTTTTCCTGTGAATATATTTTCTTGAGAAGTAGGTAAGAATATTTTCACGAATATTTTTAAGTGTTATTTCTGCGGGTGTAATTGGTTTTGTTTTACAACTGCAATATTTAACATTTTATTACTTTAACAAAGATTATTTACAATATCAACTAATTTAAACGTACGTTTGTTTTATTTTTGGTTCGTTAGCAGTTTTATAAAATATTTCTGATGGGTGAATCATGTTATAATACTATTACTTTAAAGATTAAAATCGGAATTCGGTTCAAAAGGACCTAATTGCTTCTATATGAGAGAACTTAATGGGAAAGTTCAGACGTTCATTAGCTGACTTATACGTTTTAAAAGCAAAATGTATGACGAGTCGTTTACATGCTAGTTATAACAAGTCAAACCAGTTCATCCTTAAAAAGGGGAATAGAGACTTGAAAAAAATGGAAGCTGTTCTTTTTAATATATCAAGGCGTCAACGATATAGATTCAGACCTGTTATACTCAAATCTTTAATCATAGTTTTCTTTCAGAAACTTTAATTGCAGCTAAATCATTTTTTATTCAACAATGATCTTAACTGACTGACCCAAACCATTTAGAATAAAATTTTACCAATATTAACAGGTAATTGTCAGTTTACAACAGACACACGGAGAGAATTCCTCCTTCGACCAAAACTATCACTCATGCAGTGTTGGTTTGGACAGCTTTTATAAAATTTCAGAACAAAGCTTAACTGTTTTGAATTATGTACATTGTATAATTTTAGGTATTGATTGTTTTACAAAAATGTGTTTTAAAACTTTTTTCACAAATAAGCATGCATGAATCTTATATAAAATGTTGGTATTTGTAAACGTAAAAAACGAACGAATGTAAGCAACCAAATTGTGACATGAACTGTAATTTCATAATGCATCACAATTTATAATTCATTGTGATTTTAGATCGGATATTTACTGAACAAAAAAAATCAAATATGTGATTTGAATAACGTCTTGTGGCAAACATGTATATTCACGACCAAAACCAGTTCCAATTTTTAATATAAAATAAAATGAAGATGGGAAAGGACACAAAAGGCAACGACTATTGATATTGCCTGGGAGAAAGAGAGTATCGGACAGAGACAAAGTAAGCTTTTTGTAGAGGAGGTCTAATATTTATCTAAATGTAGGAATGTGGTCTTTATCGTGCGGGAAGTAAAGCGTTCTATTAACACGGTAATCAATGTAGTCAGCCAGATTTTCCGTATTATCACCTGACACTCCAAATGAGAGGGTATTCATATCTTCAACTCGGTAAGTGCTAGGTCAGCTCTTGTATAAGTTAATGTTGTTAGTAACCATTTTTCTACTTTCTGTTGCATTATTTAAACATTTTCCCGATTGTTAGATAACAAGATGTGTGTCGGTTTCGGGGTTGGGATGTGATTCGATTATTTTTTTCCTTGTCGTTTATTCACTCCACTGTGTTAAGTGAGGGAAAGTCGAGCGCTCACAAACATGTTAAACCCGTCACATTCTTAATATGCCTGCTCCGAGCCAGGTGCATTATCCAGTGAATGGCTTTGCCTTGGTGTTTTACTTTTACCCGTTTTTCACTTCCATCTTATTTAGACAATTAATGTTACATTTGAATAGACTCGCATTTATTCTTGGGTCTTTTTCAGGTTTTCTGACGGCGTGGATTATTGTAGAAGGTAAACCGTATATGTTTAGTTGTTTGTAATTTGGTGGCCGTCTCGTAGACAATCATACTACATTTCTTATTTAGTGAAGTCTGAAAGATAACTAAAATTAAAGAAATAGTGCAAAAAGTTTTGCTGCGTCTTATCCAGTTCCTGAAGTTGTCGACTCTCATTGAAACTAGCCACTAAGAATGAAAAATAGTTGTACTGATAAAAGCTTGAGTCATGTTAAAATTGTTTACTAGTAAAAAGAAATCTGAGTCGTGTCCTGTTTTGTTTTGAATAATTACCAATAAGTACATTGACGTCAAGTCTGATGCTCGAAAATTATATACTAAATCCAGAACTTAAATTCAAGCGGAAAATAAGAATGTCGATGAATAATTTCCAGTTTTCTATAAAACTATGTCGAAAATATACAGCGGGTCAGGGATAAGTCTATTCACATGGTTTCAATGTAATATGCCCACAACAAAGTGTTCAGTCAAAAACTTTAACGAATAGCCATCAATGATGGATTCATTCAAGTAAATGATTTATTAAACATGTTAAAGGTCCTAGCAACACAAGCAATTCAAAAACAAAATATTGACAATCCTTGCGAAAGTTTTTTAAGTCGCAACATTTTCTTCAAAATAAAATTAGAAATAAATCATGAACATGATGAAGCGTGCAATTTATACACACTGCTATTGTTCAAATATTTACAAAAATTTTAAATCTACGTGGCTTCCAATTATCCTAAGCTGAATTTTCAGCACGACCAAACTAAAAGGGTTTGTCTAAATTCTCAAACCTTAAAAATATGCGACACAGCCACGAATAATCGGATAAAAGAAATAAATGACACCAGATTCTATTATGGCGAGTTCTCTTTGTAAAACTGTGAAGTGTTTTAACAATTCCCTTTACAAATTTGTTTTTATTATATTGGTTTGTTTTAATTACATAATATAAAGTTATACTTAGAATACCTTTTTTGCAAGATCCTGCACTTTCCTCCCTCACTGGTGTTGTGCACAAAAATGTTCCAATTTTGTTAAATATTTTTAAGTATTTAATTTTAGTGAAAGAACCTGTACAACATTACTTCATTTGCAATGTGGACATATTATGTAATTATGTAATAATATGAGTTTTGGCAAAGTCCTGTACTTGATTTCTTGGCTATCAACTTACGCGTGCTCCCTGAGCTTTCAAATATGCATGAAAGAATTATAGAAAAGTCTAGAGCTGTGCTGCTTGAAAAACAAAAAATAAACAGTTTTGGCAATTCCCTCTGTGTGTGTGTGTGTGTGTGGTATAACCATAGATTTTCCAGAACAAGTGACTTGATCTCTTTTAATAACCTCGGGGAACATCTCAAAGTTGTAAACATTCAACTAACAGCACCTATTTGTGGAAAATGTTTCTTGCATGTTCAGGACGTGAACAAGTTCAACAATTATATATATATCAAAGTGCCGAAAGTTGGGTTGGGTACACAATAGGACAAAGGCTTTTGACTGTCACTAAAAATAGGCGCGATAGGGAGGGAAAGAAAAAAAATAGCATTTTACTTTTGAAACTTTTATTTACATACTCTTCTTTTACGTGCATGGGGCATGTCGTGCATGGGGCATGTCATTCTTCATTCGTTTAAATCGATCGAGGTGTAAAAATATTTCCAAATATGTCAGTATATTTGTCAGATAAGCTTAATCACGAATGTAAATTTCTCACATTTGTGGAACACAGTTTTAACGAATGTTGCTCCGTGATACTATTTTTTTTTCTATAATACAGACTTAAGTGTGGGCTTACTCTTTTTAAAGTGGAATAAATAATACGTACTTGATTTTTGTCTCGCATGCGACGAAGTCGTCGCGAAAGCGAGACATATGTGTTACTTTCCGGCGGCGGCGGCTTTAGTTTTTATTTAAATCTCTATATCTTTGCAACTATTAAACCTAGGAGGCCCAGATTTGGAGTAAATATAGTTCGTGTTATGAAATTGTTGATTAACCATATGAACTTTGTCATTGACCTAATTTGCTTGGTTCAGTGACTTTAACACACTCAGCGTCAAGTTTTCGTGCTTAGATCCATTTCACGGTAACTATACATGGCAGGTCAATAATATTGGGTATGCTTATGCATAATTAGGAGTACATGTCAGTCTGACATATGTCTTATGTCCTTGACCTAACTTTCACAGTCCATTGACTAAGGTCAATTTTTCATGCTCAGATCCATTTCTCAGTAACTATACATGACAGGTCAATAATATTAGGTATACTTATGCATCATTAGAAGTATATGTCAGTCTGACATATGTCTTATATCCTGGACCTAATTTCATGGTCAATTGACTTGGTCAAGTTTTCATGCTAGGATCCATTTCTCAGTAACTATACATGGCAGGTCAATAATATTGTGTATGCCTATGCATCATTAGGAGTACATGTCAGGCTGGCATATGTCTTATTTCCATGACCTCATTTTCACTGTCCATTGACTATGGTCAAGTTTTCATGCTGAGGTCTATTTCTCATTTACTATAAGTGATAGATCAACAATATTGGGTGTGCTTATTGATTATTAGGAGTATATGTCAGTCTGTCACATGTCCTTTGTTCTTGACCTCATTTTCACGGTCCATTGACTAGGGTCAAGTTTTCTACTTAGGCCTATTTCTCATTTACTATAAGTGGTAGTCAACAATATTGGATGTGCTTATTAGGAGTACATGTCAGTCTGCCACATGCCTTTTGTCCTGGATTCAATTTCACGGTCCATTGACTAGGGTCAAGTTTTCATGATTTGGTCTATTTCTCACTTACTATAAGTGATAGATCAACAATATTTAGCGAGCTAATTGATCATTTGGAGAACTTGTCAGTCCACCACATATCTAATGTCCGTGACCTCATTTTCATGGTCCATTGACTATGGTCAAGTATTTATGCTTAGGTCTGATTCTCAGTAAGTCAACAACCAATAAGCACATCCAATACTGTTAGGAGTACATGACAGTCTGCCATGTATCTTATCTCCTTGGCCTCATTTTCATGGCTCATGGACTTTAGTCAAGTTTCATAACTTATTAACAATAACTCACCTTTTTTATCATGTTTTCAATATCTGACTATTGATTTGTTTTATTTAAATGTCCAAGTGGTATTACGTGCTAAATATTAAGTTTAGAAAGTTATTGTTCCGCACATTCATAGGGTCAAAGCCATATATACAGGCGAGACATTTTTGTGTCCACACTTGTTTAATCAAACATTTTATTTTTACGCGCAAAGTTTTTAGATTGAACTAATTTACAACATATTAATTAAACGAGCGAAATACAATTTTCTAGAGATTAAAAAATTGCTCCTATTGTGGTTAACTTGCTTGGTGTCGCATTTTGTTTTTTTTTGTTTTTTTTTTTTTCAGAAAGTGAGTCAAACATTCATAACGTCACACATTGCTAAGACGACGAAACATATTTCTTGCATGACTTTGCAACCATGTAATAAAGATATCACACCATATGTGTTAACCAATAAAAGCAAAGCAAAGCTTTTGCTTTGATTTGTACTGACCGATAATTTCTGTAAAGGTCTACTGGCACAAATAAAAACACATATTGGGTTCCTTTAAAAGACAAGCCGACGTTGTAAAGAATTAACGTGGTGTGCTATGTCTTATCCGACGTCATTTATAAAAACGAACGATATTGTGTTCCCATACGTTAAAATGAAGTAGATATTGTGTTCAAGTCTAGTCTACTGCCAAATTGATATATTGTGAATAAGAGAGGATGAAGGGTATCTACGTGAAGGAGGCGGGTTCCTGGTTCAACAGCAAGTTGTTAACAGAATTGAGAGATTTGCGATAACTGTATTTAAACTTGCTATGTCTGCGCGTTCAATTAAAAATAAGCGTTTAATATTTTGGATGATTAAGTTATGACGAAAAGATCTCTTTTTGTGGTTTTTACATGGCCGTCAACAAAGTGAATCATAGTCCATGAGTTATAAATGTCTTCAAATGCATGACAATTGACCATGTTAAATGGAAAATACCTATACAAATACTGGTAAACAATCAAAATACAATGGTAAAACAACGGAACAAACCGACTCCTGACTTGGGACAAGATCCTGAAATATGTCAATAACAAGCCTACTGCTCAAGAGTGGTAATCTTAATATTTGTTAGCCTGCGACGGAATGATATCCTTGTTCTTATTTTGATATCTTTTCAAATAAATTGAAGAACAGTGTCAAAAATAAAAGAAAAAAATGTAAAAAGTTTTATAGTGGTCTTTTTACAGAGAAACTAGATAGAATTGACAAAATTATATTTCTATAATAAACTGAAAACTAATTAGATCAACCAGATTATTTGAAGTTAAATAATTTAATAGCCGTATATTATAAACCAAGTGATCATAATTAAGAGGTGGAACTTGGTCGCTATAAAAAGATAACCAGTGAACAGAGAACCTGCAAAGTCTGCAAAACTATAGAAACGAATTTCATTTTCTTTTAAATTATCAAATTAATGAGAAGACATCAGAATCAACCTTCGAAACAAGATTATATTAAATACACAAATTTCAACCAGATTGACAAAATCTATTCTAATCTAAACCCAGATATGAATTTTTTGTCCACTGTTGTTCATTTTATAAAGCAGTCTTTGGAATTGCGAAAATGAGATCCATATTGAATTCCAATCATATTTTGAACCTAATTCTATTGTATACATATACATGACACTTTTTTTTTAAAATATGTAGTATTTTATTGTTTATTTGAATTTGAAATTAATCTTCTTGGTCAGTATATATGTATTACATTGTCATTGTGTGTTTGATTTACCCGCCAGGGTTTGATGCTTACATGCTCTCAGGAGCGATCTAAGCTTTAAACCGTTGATATTTATTTAGTTCCACTATGTCAGCGCTTAACTTCTGAATTAATTTTTTTTAATTCCATCTCTGTGTTATCCAACAGTTTATGGTCAGAAAATCAAATTGCGCGTTGTCAGCTTCTTGAAGCGTATCAACTGATAATTAGTTATGGTAAGGAAGGAAATTAAAACATCAAAAATAAGATAATCAAAAGATTGAATTTGGTGGGGGACGAATGATAATTATAATTAGTGATCACGCACTTTCGTTTCTTTTCTTTCCGAACATACAAAATTTCCTCAGTTTCAATATTTTTTAATGAGAACTTTTAGAGATTTTGACAATATTTTAGCCAAGTTGCAACGAAGCCTGGTGGGAATTTGTTTCGGGACGATATCTCGAAAAGTCAACAACCGATTTAAATGAAGCACCTTACTGATTTTTTTTGAAAATCCGTGAAAGGTCACTGTCGCAAAACAAATCTTTAAAAAATTTGTAAAATAATGTTTCCGGGCGATAACTCCAAATTTAAACATCGTATTGAAATGAACTTTCGGTTAATTTTTATATCAACCAAGTGATCATGAGAACAGTATTGATTTGGGGTGAAATCTGTAAAAGGTTTATGTCATAGTGACTAAAAAAATTAAATTCCAAAAATTTTACATCAGATTGTGTTGAATTGTTTTTACTGAAATTTTGATAACGGAAATGCACCTTGGCTTTTAATTGCATCCCCGATACCATTCGATTTATGTATTCCATGCCCCGCCATGAGTACCAGACCTATCCTAATCCCGGTTTGTTCTTGATATTTGGATCAAGTTTGATTTCAATTAGACGAGGACAATATTTGCTCTGGTCTGCTAGGCCCGTTTTAGAGTATATCAAAATCTACTAACTAGAATTTAGGTAATTATTATTAATTGTTAAAATTGCAAAACATATTTGCTATTGAAACAAATGTGAAAAAATGTCATTATTTGCATTTAAAAATTATTTTTAAAACATTCCATATAATGGGGACCCCTTCACATTGATACAATTTTATCATTTTGCTGAGGTAAACTTTTGTTGGGAGATTCACAAATTCATCAATATTGTAGACAGGGTATATATGGTGAATGTGTATAACAATGAAAAAATTGACTCTCTATTGTTGATGCTGACATATTCATAAACTTTTGAATGCAATTCTAATTTTAACGCTTATTCTAAATTTAAACATCATTTGACAATAGTCAATGTTTTATCACGAAGATAGTCTTAAAAATAAGTTTATTTTCGTCTGTCACAATGAAATATCTAAAACAAATTTTCTGTGTCTTCTTTAAACCGCAGATTAAAATGTATTTTTTCAGAAACCAAGTAATCATGACATTCTTTTATTTGTTATTTTCCGAATCAGTGGATAAAAAGTTCTCTAGTTAGGTACTTAGTACTGATTGTCGTATTTTATTACTGCAAACAACAGCTGAACATCCATACGGAGATTCCTACACAAAATTGTGAGAATGCTTATCATAGACGAATAATGTGTTTTTAAGCCGGGATAATATTGCAATAATATTAATCATATGCATTGCTTTGTCCGAGAATGATAAGTGTTTTAATAATAGCATCGACTTATGGTGCCTACGGCGATTGAACAACAATGACTATGTTACAAATATATAATATGGTATTTTCACGTTTTTGTAGTGTCGATTTACGATTGGAATATATAATACAATTTAATAGTGCAGCATAGGTATTAATTTAAAAAGAAACCAAACAATTCTGAGTAAAAAATCTCAATCTTGTTCATTTTGTTGTGTGTTCCACTCTGCCAATTCTCATAAAAAGCTAACAACAATTATTTTATGACTATTCTGGTAGTATGGTATGTCATATGTCGAACTGAAAATGGTTTTTCTTCTATTTCGTCTGGTTCAAGAAATCTTATCAAGAAGGAAACATTGGAACACGTGACAACTTATGAAAATGAAAAGAAATGGGGTAATATCAGTAAGACTGCACTCCAACCACAAGAAAAACAGAAAGAATATACAAATCTAGTGATCTCCACTAGGTATTTAACAAGGATAGAATACCACCCCTTGTGAAAAGCTCTAACACCGAAATAAAAAAATATATCTTATTTTTATATGTATACATAAATTACATCTAATTCCACCTGAATATTATCAAAACTGAACAGGCAACAAATCATGCAACACAAAGACAAACCTTTGACAACGATTCCTGACTTTGGACTGGCGTATGAGAGATCTGGTTGGGTTAAACTAGTTTACTGGGATCCCAACCCTCCCCCAACTAGTGGTCAAAGGAAGAAATTAAAGAAAACAAAAGCAGTTACAGACGATATATAAAATTCAAACAAATTATCCAATCAGACTAGGGAGTACCTAATTACAATAAATGTATTAAACAAAAAAAAACATGCAAAGTGAGGATACCTCTCTAATGAATGCTTGCAGTTACTAAAAGCAAGTTCAGGGTGAGATTCTGAAGAAAAGACAAGACTTTCATCACGGTATTTCATCAAACACAGTATGTCCGGCGACTTAATACTGTGTTGTCAATAAACGTGAAGAAAGACAAGTTAAATACAATGCCAAATTTATTACTATCTGTGTAAGATAGCGATAAGTTTATTAATACCTGAACCAACAAAAAAGTTTTTTTTACCTTTAATCTTTGTTTTTGGCCGCAAGGTGAGACTTCTATATAGATACATTGTTTGGCGGTGATAGCGGGAATTTATATCTCATCCGCATATATTTCACTACTGATAGAATTGTTCTAATGCTTTGTTTTCCGAGGAAAATTTGCTATATAATATTGTTTAAATAGCTCCAATATTTCTTCCGTTCAATGCCCCCAACCCCAAGTTAAGCCGGGGTTTAGAAATATGCTATTCCGTTTCTCCGCCAGGGGTAGAGCCCCTTCAAAAGGGGCGTCCGTTGGTTGGGCGAAATGAATAAATTCTCAATCCGTCCCGGAAAGAAGTTATCACCGCGGTGCACCGTGTTGAGATAATGCCTCGATTTCCGCAGCAGCTCGTAAATGTTGACCGTTGGTGGCCAGTTGCTTAGGCTAAATTTCCCACCCCTACCCAACAGTTCCAATATGGCGTCGTGTGACTAGCAAATTTTCCGGTCTAACCCCCAGCTAACCCCTTTTATGATATATTGTATGAAAACTTGTTCTCGTTCTGGATATGCACGAAATATTTACCACTGTCCGTTAAATAATAACAATTAACCAATCCTTTCAACTCAACGGCGAAAAAGTTTTATGCAAAACATTGTTATTATAGTTATTTCAGTTTATTTTTAAAATAAGTGAAAAAATATGATCTTGGTCCGTGTCAACGAAGGTATCCTAAGATATATCCTATGAGACAACTTAGGAGGATCTTAAGACATTACTGAACTATGTCTTAGAATAATTTCTAACGGAGGTTTCTTTTATATCTTGAAAAATGTATCTTAGTTCAAAATCTTAAAACGGACATACTGATGTATATTAAAGTGATTTAGATTAATGTGAATCCTGATTTATTTTTAAAAATACTGAAGAAATAAAGGTATACCCATGGTGATTTATTATGGTGAGTTTTGATATGCTTTATGTACATTTCTTATCCAGCCGGGAGGCAACGTCCCATAATGGCTTCCAATTTCTAGACACGGTCACGTGATTTTTCACCCATGACGCAGATCAGGCAATTTGAGGGTACCCGATGAAAAGACACTCGTGTGACTTTAAAATCGCGTTTCTTGACAAGTGATTATTACTTTTAGATGCCTAAGTCTTTATTCTTTACATTTATATAAAATGTACATAACAAATCGAAGGATATTTTATTAAATATGGATTGAACTGCACAGGAAGTTTTTGTCCGAGTCCAACTCGCCGGTGAAAAAATGTAAAAATGAATGAAACGTCTCCATATTTTCCAAATAAATAGAATTATATATCATATTAATGAAACAATTATTCTCTTATTAAAATTCCTTCTAGTATGCAATTGTGTCAATTCGTTTGCTTCCAAATACATTCCTTCGTCTAAGGGAGATAACCCATAATGCGGTACGGAACCGATGAGGAAATACGGAAACGAAATGTCGACAAATTTTCCATTCTGTCTAGAGACATAGGGTTCCCTAGAGATTTTTAATATTCATGTTTTAATTAAAATTGAGATATAAAATAGGTTTTCTTTTTAATATTCTAAGATTGGCTGCTTTGTTCTCAATATAAAATGGGTTAGATTGGCTGCTTTTAACTGTTCTCAATATTTTTATTGGTCACAATAAATCTTACCAGGTGTTGTTACAATTCAGAGCTGTAATAACGTTTAACTACTCAAAACGTGAATAAAATTGTATAAATTGAATATGCCTTGCTAATTTTAATTGAAAATGAAAATATACTGAATAATATCAGGCTCAGTGACATGTAAAAAACCATGTCTGATAAAATGTTTGTGGAAATATTTCTTAACCATAAATCAGGGATGTATATAACAGAATATATAAATATATGTCCCTGCATTAATACCTATATCTCTCTTTAATTAAAAACTTGACCCCAGTTAGTAATCTGTATTTATATAATGTTCAGTGAGATTGTCATGTTTGTAAATTTTATTGTTTCATTAAAAAATTTAAACCATCCATTTGTATTAAATTGATATAGTTTGGAAATTTTTTATTCTGAAAACATGTAATAAGAAAGTAAGTCAACACGTCCACCGGTTTGATTGGTGGATACACTGACAACGTGGCTTTCAAAAAAAATGTTTGTTAAATAAACCAAAACATTGAAAGACCAAATAATCAGGCCCCCTAGCGATTCACAATGAGGATCATATTGAAAATCAAATGTCTTAAGTCTGAAACAGGAAAATCTTACTTGCAATGATATAAATCTTGAGCAGAACTCGTGTTGTGAAAAATTAAAAATGTTTACTAGACTCACTTCATATTTTAACCACTTTAATATTTTTAGGGGAGGTAAGTAAAAAAGATACTGTAACATTATGGAACAGTACTGAAAATCTTTGATCAAAAATATTTAAGGTGAACATAACAGAACCTCTGTCAAATTTTCAACAATGTACAGTATTATTCCAAAAAGAAAAACTGTTAACAAGTTTTTAAAGTAAAAAAATATGTTCAATCATCAAACAAAAGAATATGCTTACTTGAGAAAATTACTTCTATTAAAAAAATTATCACAAAATTACTCTTCATGAGATACACTTTTGTAATTTAAAATGTTTATCCAAATTAGTAGCTACTTTAGAAATTGAAAGCTAAAGATTTTGATGAAAATTAAGTTAAAAAACAGTTTATCTAATTCTGATACTCAAATATCATGCTACAATATTGAAACACTGAGTTCTACTCCTGGCTTTAATAATAACTAAACATCACAAAGCCAGAAAGTGATTAAATGCAAATAAAGAAACTTAATAAAATGTCTAGGCCACACCAAAAAAAAAAAATATTAAGAAACATCTTTCTTGAATAATTTTGCATATGTAACTTGACATACATATGGTGTAACAGGGGAAGTAATTCCGATTAGGTTTCAAGAAAACTGCAACACATCTACTTTATGTCAAAGAAACAACAAAACATCTACCAAATGTTGATCCAACTCCAACACATCTACTTGGTAATGCAACACTACCACTAAGAACTTAAAAATGTTTCATGGTGTAGGACCATGCATTATATTTTTATTATTGATTCCGGGATTGATTGATTGCTATAATGTTCAATAGACAAACGCTGGTGATTATCATGAACAGGAATTAAAACCGAAGAAATTATTTTTCATAAACTGTGAAATAAAATAATTCGTAACAGGAATTATGATCTCAGAATATAATTCAAATTTTGATGTGGCCTAAATAAGAAAAAGAACAAAATAAAAAAACAGCAAACAGCAATAATTAAACCTTGAAGATATAATGTTTCTAGGCTGTTCTTTGAAAGGGGAGGGGATATGATAAGACTGAAATGAGCTTATATTGACTGATGTTGTGTGATCTGCATCTTGGACACACTTTTCATG
>JARWCS010336941.1:0-11780 GCA_034783895.1 Geukensia demissa | reverse complement strand
TATATAGGATATATAATACGAATGTTCTAATTTTGTCTATGTCTTAATGTAGCGGATAGTGTAAGTGTTAGGCCTAATCAGAGGAAAACACTTTTCCACGAAATCGAGACATCATTATATTACAGCCCGAAGGCGGCCAAGTATAGAAATAGGCAGTTCGGTTTCTCCGTCCGTCGGAAAAACGCGTGTTGAAGGGGAATCCGTTGTTTATGTGGGATGTATAAATACTCGACCAGCCCGAAAGTAGCCGAGGTAAAGTAATAAGCTACTCGGTTAGGCACGGACGATTTGATTTTCATGTATAGCTAATGAAAGAAATTTTCTTTGGGAATTTTTATTCCAATGGCTAAACAGTGGGCCGAAATATTTTTTTCACTCCATGATGCTGGCCAGATTATTTGTTTTGACAAAAATCAGGGTCAGAAATTTTTGTCAGCAACCATGCAGGTTAGCTTCCTGATGTTTGACACAGACCTTTGGTAGAATAAAGAGTATCGTGTAAGGCAGTTTAAAGGCGGTTGCATTTGCACTTCCTGTTTACCAAGACTTCGGTCATTTTCTCATGTTGGAAAATTTCTGTCACATTTTTCTCAGCAATTATGCAGGTTAGCTTTCTGATATTTGACACAGACCGTCAGTATGGTGAACTGTATCATGTAAGACAGTTTCAAACTCATTGCATGTCCACTTCCTGTTTGTCAATATTCCTTGACCATATGTGAGCGCAGGCGACCTAATACTAAGTTTTTCTACCCCCTACCCCCACCCACCCCGAAAATCAAATGGTCCATGCCTTAGAACTACGGGGCCCGATAGAACTCCCCCAAAAGGACGTTCGTTGGTTAGGTGTGATGTACAATTCTCAACTGGTCAACGTCATTCGGAGGTAAAACAGTTGATCTCGTGTTGGTAGAATGCCACGCTCTGAGCACGTTAAAGAAACCTTTGCAAAAGCTCGTTGCTTAGGATAAATTTATCGACAATACCCAAATAGTCCTAATTTTGCATCCTGTGACTAGAAATACCCCAGGACCTGACCCCTATGATTTATGATTTATTGTTTGATAAATTGTTCTCGTCCTGAATATGCATGAGATATCAATTTGCCGCTGGACGTTAAACAGCAATCAATCATTATATTACATGAAACTTTTTTATATCTCTGCATGGGAATACACACTATATACAGACGTTAGAATGTTTAAAATATCTGTTCAAATCTGAATTTCTAGGGGATTATTTCCAAGCACGTATTCGCGTTTCGATTTCTCACTTTACAGATTTCGTTTCTTTTCGATTTCGATTTCTCACTTTACCGTGAGATTTCGTTTCTTTTCGTTTCGTTTCGTTTCTTTTCGTTTCTCAGTTTACCAGTACCCGCGTGGAAGCGTATAAATGTGATTTTTAAATTTTTTCAGATCTGAAATGTATTGAAACCACAAACACTCCACACACAAGTGCTCTTGTGTTCACCTTTTGAGGGTTATTTTTTATTTTATCTGTCTACTTTATTCCTCCTGGCAGAGACATATAATACAATTATTATAGATCCCTTATCGATTATGTCATGAAAAATATGCGTTGCAAATTTATATAATAAGTTGGCCTACCTAGACGTCATAAATATTTTGACTATAGCCAAACAAACAGTTGAAATACTTTGATTGTGAACAATGTACATCTACAAAAAGTAAAGGAATATTATTATCAACAAAAATCAAAGATTTTTTTAATCTGCCTTTCTGGAAAAACTGTTTATCTAAGAGGAAAAGCTCACTCCAAGTTTTGATATCCAGTGGCGTTGCTCAGGGCTTCTAGAGCTTCTCTTTGCTCGTATCATTCGTTAGGTTAGTTTCATTCTTATCAAGAACCCATAGAGGACATCATTTTACAGTAATGATATATATGCAATATGATTGAAAGGGAAGAGAAAAAATACAAACTAATCACCAATAGAAGAAGAAGAAGAAGATAATTTATTGCCATAAAGATGGGCCCACGAGGGGCATAGTTACAACATATATTTATTAATACACCACACCTGCGCTTAGCCATATGTTGTTGTTGTTGTATGGAAATTCCACCAATCTGTATAGGTGCACCCCACTTTTGGGTATGAAAAAAATTATCCTTATGGGAATAAAATCTAAAATGGAGAAAGGGGGTCAAGTCTCAGCCTGGCATGTGCATAGTCGTCATCAACCGAGTATGAAGAACATGTATGCTATATATAAGTTCTCTGCTCAAGGATTCCACTTCATGTCTCAACTTTTTATGTTCTGATCCTGTCAGAATAGCACTGCAATCCACGATAAGTTGTAGGAGTACATCACTATTTTGGGTATCCACATCTTTTATAGAAGATTCATTAGTTCTATCTATTATTTTTTGTAGAAATTTAAATCTTGCAGCTTCAGTAACTGGACATAATAAGATGAAATGTTTTCTATTCTCACTTCCTTTTTTACATAGTGGACAAGTAGGGTCCACAGAATATTGGTTAAATTTTGACCTATTTGCTTGCAATGTATAAGTCCCAGTAAGAACTCGCACTTTTATTGCTGCTTTTTCAACATCCTTAGGGTTGTTTCTGACTGTTTTCCACACGGGATGACAAGATCCTAGTTTAAGTTTTTATAAGCATATTGAATATGCTTTGTAATATAAAGCAATTCCAATAACTTCAACTATCAGTGGTAGGGGAAAAATAGGGAAATTTCTCGGGCTTCACCAACAGTTTTAGTAAAAAAATTAATTATAAGCCCACTTTCAGGTAGGAGGCATGCACATGAGGCAATAAACACATGCAGCCAGTATGGCCCGTTATTTACTATGATGTCACTTTTTTCATTTTAAAAATATATAATTTGTTTACAACTGACACCTTTACTATTTATCTATTTAATACAATGTATTATACTGGGAGTAATATTACTCCTAGTATTATATAAATGATAACGAATATGTATTACATGTATACTGGGAGTAATATTACTCCTAGTATTATATAAATGATAACAAATATACATGTATCATGACCGTATGATAAAGTCTGAAATTAAAAAGAGAAAAAGATGTGATGTCTGTCGTTTTTGAAATCTTCGAATTCTTTTTAGCAATAAAATTAGGGATAAATCTATATGTTTTCAAAGACCTTCAAACGTCGAAACGTTCGTGTGTTTTGTAATATTTTGTTCGGTTTACAGACATACCATTTCGTCGCCACAAGATTATTCTCCCTTACCATGGCGTCGGTTACATTTGGAACAAAGACATTTGGTGAAAAACCACAGAAGTTTCAGATAGAAGACGGCGGGGATTACTATTATGTTGGATCTGAAGTAATACCCAATAAGCAAATAAATCGATTCCCTGTCAAACTTCAATACAAATAGTTGTTTCCCTATAAAAAACATGTTATTATGCACATGCCACTATCGACGCTTTCCAGACGATGCGGCCTCAAATAAGTTCGGCCTTAAGTAATTGCGGCCTTAAACGAATCCGGCCTTAGATCATTCGGCCTTGGTCGATCCGGCCCGCTAGTAGTGGTACATAGTTTCGTTAATAAATATGTGTACAATAGTGTTTTTTACTGATGGTAGTTAGATATATTATGTCCTTGTGTGTGGAAAGCTGATGCGACACTTTACGACCAAAAGAAGAAAAAAGAAAAGAAATATTTCTTTAATTACATGTTTTATTCATTTTCTAACAATAACAATAACAATGTATATTAATGTGTCAGCACTAATGTCTATGATTTATTTTTTCCTTTAATCACTTAAAATACAGCATAGGAAACTAGTTAAATATTATATTTGCTTTAAATTTAAAATGTATCGACCACATCGTGGTAAAATTAAATAACATTTTGTATTCATTTCACCAAAATAATATCTGTCGACATTTATCCATCATATTGGTCAAAATTGTAGCAAAATTCATAGCAAACCTCTCATGTACTGGTTCTTCTGCTTCAAACTCTGTCGAAATGTTGAACGACGGGTCTTCTACAATGTAGGTAGTGTTCAAGGCTGGAGCAGGTGACTGAGGTGCTGATACTGGACCCAAGGATACTTCTAAGTCGTCAACTGCAGACAGGTCACGATGTTCAGAGACATCCTACAATATAATCAAAACTTTGATAATAGGATTAACGGTACAAAAAGAAGTAATTCAATTAAGTGATTATCTTTTTATACATCATGATCATTAAGTTAATTGATATATGATTGTCACTAATATGAAACATACATACATATATTTTACTACATACGGCTAAACTATAACATCATAAAATCATAAATTTTAAACGAAAAAAAAATACACGAAAATAATCTAATTAAATATTTGTTTACTACACTTTAAGTCCATTTATGAATGATATATAATCTTACAAAAATACAAAATCTTTTGAAATCTAACAAGTAAGGCACTTACCTCTGTAAAGGAGTCTTCTGTTGCTTCCTCGGCCATCTCGATGTCAACGTTGTTTGAAGCTGCAATACAGTTGACTCAGTGAAAGATGAGCTCAGCTTCGCCTCTGTTGACAAGTCTGTACATTTCAACACTTACTCCTAGAAAGAATAAAATGTGTTCAATTCTTTTATTATATTTAGCATAAATGAGGTAATTATAGTCTAGTTTCACTACACTGAAAATTTCGTTGTGAAATTAGAATTATATATTCATTCATTACATAAAATGAAAATGTTGCTTTTGTTACTAAAATACGGACAATATGAAAATCCTATGTGGAAACCAATTTAAAATAGGAAATAAAATTTTTATGTGAAAACTCACCTGTATTACATGTTCTGTGCTGCCACCTAAAACATATTTCGCACTCTAATGCGTGCTGACGTGCACGAACTGCTTTCTTACAAACTGTGCAAGGATAAGGTATGTTAAACGATTTGTTAAGATTTGATGATGAGCTCCTTGAACGATCCCATTTATAGTAAATAAGCGGTAAGTCAAAGAAAGTCTCAAAATTTGAGGAATTTATGATTTCAATTTTCTGTTATTACAAGAAGCTTCTAAAATCACAAATTCTAAAAATATTTAAATAAACATTACACAAGCTGTAACATACGTAATCAATGAAGACAAAGAGATTTGGTTTATAATCAGACAATCAAAATAGAAATAATTAATCTTTAACATTGCTATTAATTACAAAAAAATGGGAAAATCGTTTTAATATAAATATTTTTTTATTTATAAATTCAATAATTGGCCAAAATCCACTAATCGAAAACATAACTACAAAATAAAACATATTAAGTAACTTAGTTGTGTCAAATATTTTAATTTTAATATATGTATAATATGAGGCCGAATCGTCTATGGTGTTTAAGGCCGAACCAACCAAGGCTGCCTCATCCATGGCCGGAACTAAGTCAAGGCCACATCAACTTGTTTCCAATTATCACCTTGTACAGCGGCCTGAAATTAGGGGTGGGGTATTTGCACACCCGGAAAATCTAGATTTTTCCTGGGTACGCATATGTCCACCTAACCTCAGGCCCCTTTGTCTTTCACCATTATTATCAAAATGATATGGGGGTTCTAGGCAATGGACAACGAGAAAATTCCATGGGGTGGAGATATGTGTATATTGTAGTTACACAATGTATATTGACAGTTTTCAAGTGATAAAAGACAGAGAACATTAATGTGTTGAGGACGAATCGATGACGGGCAATGTTGAATTACGCAGTGAATCAATCAACTTATTAAGGTTTATGATATAAAAAGTGTCAAAAATATCCACAGATAAATATTAAATAACAATCTGTCAGAAAACTAATGCTCGAGAGTCCTCTCAACTGCCCATAGCATGTTTCTGTCATTCTCGTGCAGTGGTTAACGGTGCGTGGTTCTTTGTGAATATTACTAGCGTCCTACTCTTACCTGCTTACTTACTGTTCTAATGTCTGAAAAATACATATGTAATCCTACAAGAGCTTCTTACCTAGAAAAAGAACAAATAGTTATTTAGTGCTTGATTTGTATGCTCTCATTTATTTTTGGGTACTGGAATGTATGTTGGAAAGATACAGTTTACATCTTTCCAACATTGTTAATTCTTATATTTTTAGTTTATTTATAGTCCCAACCACAAAATTAGTGGAATATGGTAGCCTACTCTCTCTATGTGCCTGCACACAATTCATTGTTTTCCAATATTTGGTCTCAAACATTAATCCAGAAAAGCGCTTCATACACAGTGTAATTTAGGCATTTTCAATCATTGTTTTTCCATTTTATCTACTATCTCTTTGATAAAAGAAAGAAATGCAAGGCACATTTTTTTAGAACTTGTTTTGTGCCCCGTAGAAATCAAGTGAACTAAAGGCAACATCTTCGCAAGAAACTATGCAATACACAATCCAGAAAAGATGTTGATTGTGTCTTTCTGGCATATATTCCATATCCTTTCTTTTAAATAAAACTTAAATGTGAAACAAAAATAAGCAAAAATTTAAATACATAACATGGAAAGGTACACAATATCCAGGGAATCATAACAGCATCCCAATATTAAGATTGTTAACATTTACATGTAGAATATAAAAAGGGTATAAAAACAAATTTTAAAAAGTTTGTGAGGATGAGTTTTGTTGGGGATGATAGACTTATTAACCTGGCCCACTACCTTACAAAGTAATTTGAATGTGTTATAAGAAAAAAAATAAGAAGGATTTATTGGTGTTTTATCTCGCAAAGAATCCATCTCAAATGATTTTGTCACCAACAGAGTATTTACCTTTTCACAATCACTATTTGTTATCTTGTCTCTATTTTACAAATATCTTACATGCATATATGGACTTCTAACAAATCGGATTGTGAAAGATTTGTCTCCCCTTTCTGTATCCTAACATAAGTTTAATGGGAGAAATGGACAAAATTTTAGATTTAGATACCTACTGTAAAGACAGACAATTCTTACGCAATGTACAAACTATGTATGTTATCCCTGCATGTGAAAATTAGAAATAAACCAGTGCCAAATAAGTTCATAACATAATTCTATAGATTAAACAGTTATTTACAAAAAAAGTTGTTTTTATTTCCTGTATGCTAAAAAAAGATAGGCATGGATTTATGGTGTCAGATAACAAAATGTATTTACATGTAGTTTTAACATACATTGTTTATTTTTTATATTGCAGATTTAAATTTAATGTCAGAATGATGCCCTTCAAATCAATGTGGAAAACTCTGGTATCCCAGGAGCAGAATAAACCTCCAGCAAGAAATGAAAGGACTATGGTTGCAGATTCCTTAATGTCAGAATTAGAATTTGATATTAAAGAAATTGAGAAAATTAATCATCAGAAACAACAAGAAGAAACCAGGAGAAAAACAGGTGTTGATTACAGCTGGTTGGTTACAGCAACCCCAAAAGGTTATGAAATTCCACAACTAACAAGACTTGAATTAGAGCAATTATTTTACCAGGTGAAACCAGAAGAGTGTGGAAAAATTCTTGCTTTGTTTAGAGATGCCTTACTGAATGATCCACAACCAAGTGAACTTCCATCCTTACTTAAAGCCTGCACTAGACAAATTCTACAACAGAGACCTAAGGAACAGTCCCTAACTGAATGGGTAACTGAAAGAACAATGAGTTTAACAAGTCTTAAAAGCCGACATGCAGCAAAAGTCATGCCATCTGGAGATGTCACAGATCCTGAAAGTAACTCAGATAGTACATCTCAAGAAAGCTTTTTTGGTGGTTCACATATACAGAATGATATAGATCGATTACCTGTTTGAAAAGATCTCATTCTTATCTAAATTAAGCTTTAAATATATGTGTTCAAAGTGTATTTCAATTTTTTTTATCTTCCCAAACTACTTTTAAATTAATGTTGAAATGTGATTTTTTATGGATTTGTTGACTGGTGCAGGCTAGTACTATTGCTTTATTTTAAACAGATATACAAATGAGTTTTGTGCTCTTATTTATTTTAGGGTACCAGGATATTTGTTGGAAAGATACAGTTAACATCATTTTGTAGCTGCTTTGGCTGCACTATAATTCCTATATAAGTATATTGAAAAAATGCTGCAATTATATTGGGACATTCATGACAAGTGAAAAGTTTACATATTGATAAAAAAATGTTAATGCCGTCATGAGACTAAATTAATACGACTGCAAAATAGTTCCTCTCTTTGAGTTAAATTGTAGCATCATTTTCAATTATTTGACTAATTAACTGGAATTATAAGTAATGAATGATGTTTTTACTGAATTAATTGATGTGTAAACACAGACTTTTACTAACAAACTTTACATAAAGTCCTGGTTTTAATCAGTTTGTGAGTGAAGTCTGCTGAGTTTACACATCAATAGAATCCTTCTTAATAGTCTTTAATCATTATCATATGATACTATAATAAACATATATATGTATAATGTATTGCAAATATCCAGTGAGCTGGGAGATAAGTTTTTCCATTGATAAATTTTTGAGCAATCATCCAAGTAGGCAATTTCAGAGGGTTCTAAAAGCAATCTTATTCCTGTTATGATTCGGTAAATAGATGTAGATTATTTATTGTTCAGATTAGTATGGTGTAACAAAAAGTGTTGATATTGATGTTAACAATGTAGTCACCATGTAATGTGACATTATTATGACATGTACCCCTGTATGTACATGTCTGCAAAATTTGGTTCAAGTGTTCATTCTGAGTTCAGTTCTCAGTAACCTCACTTGATAGGTCAGCACTATTTTTTTTAGCTAATTCATTGTTAGGTTTATGTGTCAGGTGCCAGTGGCTGATTTTAAAAAAAATCAATTCATTACCAGTAATCTCCATATTAAACACAATTTGTGTCTACACTCATTTAAAAGCCAAATCTTAATTTTCCACACTGCCAAAGAAATGATTAAAAGATTTGATCATATTGTATTTCCAAGTTTATTGGGCATTAATGTTTTTTCAGTCATCTTTAAATCAACCGGAACTTTTTGAGGAAAAGTTTATTTTACCGGTATTATTAATTTACCAGACAGAAATTTTAGAATTGCTAGATATAATCTTCATGATATTTTTGTTTTAATTTTATTTTATTTTTATTATTTTTATGTAAAGCTAGTCAGTATCATTGATAAGTGCCGAACACAGTATACTATTTTTATTTTTGATAGATTACTTTTATTCTTAGTTTTTCGTGTCAATAGATATTTACTTATTGTAGTTGAAATGTGATATTATGACACAAAGATTGTTACTGTATCAGTTTTTAAACACCTTATCCTCATTCCTTATATTCCATCTGTCAATTTAGAAATTAAAAACACATCATTCATCAGTTTTCTTTTCAGCTCAATTCCATTATGATTATTCTTTGTATAGCATATCTTTATAGATAAGGTATTACTAACAGTTGAACAGCTTTGACGTAAATGTCAATCTAGGAACTTTTCATTTGGGGAGATTCTTGAATTTTTTTTCATATTTCAGTTAAATGGAATTATTTTACAATTAAAGATCTTTTATATCTCAAAAAGGCAGCAACATTCAATGTCTATGCTTGATTAATAAATTGAATGGGCCAGTGATGGTCTAATTTACATTCATACCACACCTCTTTATGTATTATTTCCACACATGATAGAGAAGAGATGCAGTACAAATTTAGTTGTGAAGTTGGATGGTTAAAAAAAAAATATGGGTACCAACTTCATTTTATTTATATCTAATTATTAAAGCTTAATTAAAACACCAATGCCTAAAGAGGCAGAGTAAACATTCTGATTGGATAAAAGGAATTTATATAAGTTAAAGATAAGTAATTTCAAGCCAAAACCAACCTATGTTGATTTTAATAATTACAAATATACCGGTAGATCTGTATCATTGATTTAGATATGTATCATTATACATTATTGGAAATACATGTTTCCATCAAATTTACAAATGCCAGTCCAGCTGTTGTAATAAAAGATCTGGAGGACATTTTTTTAATTGATAGAAGCAATTTTAGAAACTGAGTTATGGTTATTGAAGTATGGTTACACAGACATTATTTTCGCCATAGATAGATCTTTATGAAGACTATTTAATTGTGCAATCTACAGCTTGCATGTCCTGTTCTTATGTTTGCATTTAAATCCAGTAAGCAGATTTGTATTTTGCAACACCAAACATGTCAATTTGAAATGCAACTTAAATAAAAAGAATATAGATACAAATTTTATAATCATCAGCACAAAAGCCTAATCTGAAAATTGACCTTGTAATGTACTCGAAATGTGATTTCATTGTTTTGTACTGGTCCTCATTTTCCACAGACTTGATTGAGAAATTTCTTAACTTTCTGTCAATACAATCATGAAACTACAAATCATAACATATTTAATTTATTAATTATAAATGATTGCATTTGTGCTACTAGAACTTGGCCTTATACTGTAAAATCTTTGTGAATTTAGATATTTGTTACTGTGTAACTAAAAACATTTAGCGAAGATCACACAGGAATGATTTTATTATGCAATTTAGAAGATTTACGCTATTTCCGGACCAGATTCATCCATTTTGATTCCTATTCTTTAACTGGTATCTGGCCTCTGGTTGGATATTTCAGCTATTTCTCATGGTCAGTAAAAACATCCCTGAATTCCTAAATTCTCAGTGATTATGTGCTAAAATATCAAATATTTGCAAATAAATAGTCAGCTTTCCCGTCACCAGATAACTAGGTTTACCTGAAGTCTGATAAATTTTAGTTATTCATGTTTCCCTCACTGCAATTTTAGACTTGTAAAATTATGTTATCTGCCTTACATGACTCTTCCTGTAGGACTTCTTGATTATTAATAGATTATTAATAGAATCTCATATGGAACAATACATTCATGTGATACAGAAGTCTCCTAGATTTTAACCAATTAAAATCTTCTACAGACAAATATTTTAGATATTGATGATTGTTTGAAAAATAACGACAACTTGAAATTTGCCTGTTGTTTGTATTACTGTGAAAATTGTTTTACCTCTGATTGTCTTACTGATAACATGACATCAATAATTGTTGTGTTCATAAATTATGTTGTGTATTGTTAAATTTTGTGATTCCATCCATTCTTGTCTCAAATTTTAATATAGTTATTTTTTTTGTGATACATAATATTCCAAACCATTTTTTTTTCATTTTGTAGTTATTACTTTTGTGATTTACAATAAATTTACTTCTGATGATCTGTGTTTTTATTAAAGGAAGATATTTCCTGTCTGGATCTGTTAGGTATGGGCGCTTAACTCATACTTGGGGACCTTAATTTTCAGTTTTAATAGATAAACTCAAGCATAGGCACATTTAACTCGCTTCTTGTATTATTTATGTACATAAATAATATTATTTATTAAAGAAATAATTCATGGTAGCCATAAGTTTGTTGATGATTTTAACATGGGCTGGAGTTGTTTTCACATTTACAAACCGATATGTAAAATTTCTTTTGTTAGGCAAGGTATTTTTTTTCCAATTCCCAGAGGTCAATTCTATTCTTTAATAGAATCTTTTGTTGAAATAAAACCTACTCAGAATTAAATACTCCTCTCAGGTTAATAATTCACATTTACCTGTGAAAATTTAAGTAAAGGTTAAAGGATGAAGGTAGGTTTTTATTTCTATTAAACAGCTGAGTAAAGCGAGGGAAGCAATTGAAAACCTGCCAAAGGTGAATTATTTACCTGAGAGGAGTATTTAATTCGGAGTAAGTTTTATTTCAACAAAAGATTCTATT
>JARWCS010336930.1:0-11782 GCA_034783895.1 Geukensia demissa | reverse complement strand
TCTTGATCATGTTGTCAATTTCTGACTATTGATTTGTTTCATTTAAATGGCCTGGTGGTATTACTTGCTGAATATTTTGATTAGAAAATTATTGTGTCCAGAAATTTATAGAGTCAAAGCTGCATATACAGGCAAGACATTTTTGTGTCCACACTTGTCTTTTACCATCATCTTTTTCTGCTTAAAGTCTATCTGCATAGATTTACATTTGAACTGTGTCTAAGTTGAGTAATTGGATAGAAATGAGATCTTTCCCATTTGCAGTAAATGAGCTCTTTTCAATCAAGAATAATTTCCAGAGCAACCATGTTCACCCCTAGTTTTGAATGATGTTGATTTTGTCTGTTGTTTCTGCTTTTATCCATCCTCTTTTTCAATGTTTGCTTTTCTTTGAGCTATCCACTCTACGGACATTTTAAGTCTTTTTTTTTATACCTAGAACAACAAAGAATGTTCTGAACTTTAAATAGAATTTTTAAAAGTTTGTCCATTTTTAATTAGTAACTGCAATTTAATTTTTAAAGATCACAGATATTTGATACAAACAAGCATGTTTATATTACAAAAATTTGTATGTTCACGATTTTAGAAAAACGATGTCCTTGTTGATCAATACAGTTAACTCAAGATTGTTTAAACACCATGGTTCTCTAACAGCTCAATTAAAGTCATTATAGTGTTCTTTGTAAGCGTGGTTTAAAAGCTGCTGTGCACAGTTTCACTCATTTTTGCTGCATCTCCTATATTTATAAACAACAATATGCCAATGCCTGGTTATTTGTTTTTTTTAAACAGTTTCAATTTTAACTAATATTTTGGCCTCTTGAGTACCTGATGAAGCTAAATCCAGAAAAGTGCCATATACAAAACTTAATTTCATATTTTGAGAAATTATGCTGTCTCTCCAGTATTTTTCCATATTATTTATTTTTTATAACTTATTTGTTTTTAAACCTTAATTATTCAAATAGTTCTTTAACTTGCACTGATCATATAATTTATCCTTTGATTGTAAGAGCTTCAGAAATTTTATATTATGTCTTTTAAAAAAGATACTTACTGAAGATTTCAGAAAATGATTTTTTGTTTATTTTGAAGGATATAATTCTTACACAAGAAGAGTATGCTAAACTGAAGAGTGATTTTAACAGATACAGAGAAGAAACCCAGAGTGAAATTCAATACTTAAAGGTAAGAAGTATTTTCATTATTTTCATAGAGGATCAACATTATCATTGTGAACAATCCACAACAGAAATTTCAATTCTAACACACAATTGATTAAGCACAAATGTAAGAGAACTGATTCAAAATGTAAAATTTTATTTCAAAACTGCAACTTTCAGACTTTCCATGTAAGGTTATCTTAAGAGTATAAAAAAACTAGAACTTATTGAGAAATTAATAAGTTTAGAGAACTGTTATAATTCAGAGGTTATTCGGTTAAATTACCATTTTCTTGTTATTATCTTCTGTTAAAATTAACTATAATGAAATCTGTCTAAACTGAAACCTGGGTAATCTGGAAACCTGTATAGATCAAACAATTCTGTCAGTTCAAAGGTTTTAAGATTTATCATAAATACCACTAATTTATTCCTATAAAAAACTGTTAAAAAACATAAATTGCTATTTCAAACCTCAAAATTTTAAGACTTTTAATTTTATGGTAAAAAATACCCAAACAAACTGAAAATAAGAGTTAACTATAAAATACCAAAGGTGGTCAGATTAGACAGGTTGACTGTAACTAGTAGAAAAAATATTCCAGCTTATACAAGCAGAAATAAATGTTAAAATAGCACTTAAAAACAGAAAGAAAAAACCAAAAAATTTGATACATTGTATAATAACCACAAAGGACATATTGCTACACATATTTTTTACTTCAGACAGCCTTTCAAAATTTGAGTCGTCCACCCACACAGAGTATTCCAACATTCGATGATAAAACTCCGCCCAGGCATAGATCGCCTCCAACACTTGTCAGTCAATCACACTCTCAAGGTAAGGTGTAATTCCAAACTACAGTGATCAAAGTAAGATAGCTTTGAGAAGAGAAAGCAAGAGTACACATGAAAGCAAGACCAGCATGAAACCATGGGCCTGAAACAAAAAATTGTTTGTTGTTTCCCCACCGATCCTTAAAACATGAAAATCTGCTGGATTGTCAAAATTTAATTGTTTCTTTAAATTTTGTTTTTATATATCTGGATATTCCAGGGACTACCAGTATCATTAATGCTTTTGCAATGTGATAAATATTGTATTAAAAACCTTCATCATTGTTGATAAAAAAAAAATTTTCCTACCGGTCAACCATAAAAACAAACATATGTTAAAGGTTGGCCATTTATACAGAAAACAAAAGATCTAACATTTCTGATATTTCTTCTTTGTAAAACTATATTTTTTTTCAAGAATTCCTGTCCATTTCAAACACTCAGAACTTTTGGATAACCCTGAAAGCCCCAGATGTGGGAAATGAAAATAAATGAATTTAGAACATGTTTAGGTTGCCTTTATTTCCCAAGACTTTCCATAGGTTTGACATTTAAATAGTTGAAAAGACTTTACATCAAATAATTAACAAGAATTTAGTGTGTCATTAAATTCTTTCTATTCTAGTTTAAACTTTTATCATTGCAGATGAACTTCCATGGTTGGAAAAGGAGGTGAATGGAATACCCAATCATCTGCAATCAGAATCAGCAGCTGTTCTGTTGTCACCCCCTGTAAGGAAAACCAGGATTCAGAAGGAGCAAGAATTGCTGGAACAAATGGGTTTGTTAAATTGCATAAATATATTTATATTTATTTATTATACCCAACACAGACAAATTTTTGGGGAATCACCCTGTCTTTTCATCTGTCTGTTAGGGGATATATAGGAATCACTCTGTCTTTCAGTATGTCTGTTTTTATAACGTGTAAGCAGTATTTTTCTTCAGCTGCGGAGTTAATTTTAATAATTTAAATGAACATAAAGCATCATATTATTGCTAGAAACGCTACGTTGGACATATGTTTAGTTTATAATGGGAATATTGAATTTTTAAAACAAATACAGTCTTCTGGAATGGCGTATTATTCAATATTTTTAAGCTGTTCTTATGACATTAGGATTATGTTTTCAAGTTGTCTACCATGGAAATACTAGTACTTTTAATTGCTGTTAACAAAAAGTTCTGGTTTGAAATTATAGTTTAAAGGTCCCTCGTTGCAGTATATTAATATCAAAATAAGATAAGTGTTTTGTTTGGTACTGAATTTAATGGTTATGAGTAAGACACTGTAATCCAGGAAAACTCGAAAGGGCCAACAATAGTACCTTTTCTATTTATAATGAAGACATGAACAATATGTAGAAAATTATTCAAAGTAAAAAGTTTATGTGAAGGAAAAAAAAAATCAGCAGGGAAGATTATCATCAGACTTCCCAAAATGTTCATGTTATATTATAAAATCACATCTACATATATTTTAAGAACTGTTTTTTTATTCAGTTCATTTTTAGATCGATGATTAAAGACTATTTTTATCTTATAGGAAGACAGACATCTTTAATTGATATAGCTAAAGCTGTTGATAGTGATTCTGAGAAGGACACCCCTCGTGCTGCTTCCTATATTAACCACCCAAATGTACCTACATCATATGTGCAAACGGTACCAGCATCACATCATCATCCTAGCTCTTTTGCATCACAAACTGGTTACCAACCTATTTCTTTGACATCACAATCTGGGTACCAGCCTAGTTCTATGACATCACAAACTGGTTACTATTCCAGTTCTGTTAATTCACAATCTGGTTCCCAACCACCAGGACAGGTACAAATCACTTCTTTACATCAAGTTTCACAAGTGTCAGTTCAAAATGGAATGTATATACCACAAGTAAGACCTCAGGGTCAAATTCAAGGACACCAAAGAATGCCTATGCCAAGTCGTCCATATTCCGTCAGTACTGTTCAGTCATCAGGAGCCGATGCTCGTGTAAGTGTTCCACGCCCAAGTCCTTTAGTTCAAAGTAATGTGGGTATAGCGTTGTCAGGTGCTAGACCAGTGGTGCCATTTGTACAAGGACAGTTGCCAAGTCAACCACCAGGACAACAAACAAGTTTAAATAGCAAGGATCAGTTAGCACAGCAAATATCAGAACTAAATAAACAACACGAGGAAGCTCAGAAGCGTCTTCAATTTCTAATGCACCAACAGTCTAATCAAATGGCAGGAAATACAGACAGCCATCATGTACAGGTTTGTAAACATTTGACTATACATGGAACTAAATTTTGAGCTATGGCCCTTTTTAAGTAACTCATTTTTAGCCAATTTGCAACGAAGTTGAACTCAGCTATTAGTTCGATACATGGCGGGCTGGCAGGCGTCAACATTTGTTTCCAGAGAATAACTTTGACAGTTTACATCAGATTTAAATGAAACTTTGGGATATTGTTACATATCACACAAGAGAGAATCCTATCAATTTTGGGTGATTTTGTTAAAGTTTAAGGCCACTATCGCAAAAAACCTTTAAAAATTTTGAAAAGATAAGGTTTCCAGAAAATAACTCCAAAAGTTTACATCAGATTCAAATAAGCCTTTGTTATATTGCTAAATATTAAGCTAGTAAGAATGCTATTGATTATTGGGAAAAATCTGTTCAAGGTCACAATAGCAAGAAAAACTTTGAAATTTTTTGAAAAAGAAGGGTTCCAGATGACAAATCCCAAAGTTTACATCAGATTTAAATGAAACTTTTGGATATTGTTACATATCAAGCAACCAAGAACACTGTAGACTGTAGACTTTTGGGAAAATTCGTTCAAGGTCAAGGTCACAGTCACAAAAAATATAAGAAAGTTGTCTAAAATCTAGGTTTCTGGACAATAACATCAAGTTTACATCAGATTTAAGCAAAACTTTAGCATCCCTCGATTTTTTTAAGTGAAATGCACAATTGACCATTTATATCTTCTCAAATCTGATGAATCTTTGTTCTCAATTTTGTAATATTTTTGACATCTTACAATGCAAAATTAATAGATCTCTTCAAGTCTTGATGCAGTTTAAATATATGTATTTATTTTAAATGTTTTTTTAGTATTAATTTATGTAATGTGAGCTGTAGTCAACTTGGCAAAGAATTTTGGTCTCCAAAGTTTTATTACCTATTATTCTGTTGTTTTTAAATTTGATATCATCTTTAATTTTTATTTTAGCATGGATTACCAGCCTATCCTGTATCCCCACCCATATCACCTATATCACAGAGATCTGACGGTTACCTCAGTTTACAAGGCATTGTTGATCAGGTACAATTATTTTTGCTGAAAAAGTCCATTAAGTTACAAAAAAGGAAATAATTACTGTTTCCTTCTGTCTATAACACTTATTTTAGTATAAGCAATTCCTTTTCAAGGCCAGAGAAATCAGGAAAATTGCATGCAGATGAGAATCGTGAAAATTAAGGTACGATTGGCATATTTCTGAGATTTTGCATAAGCATACATCTTCTTATAAATTCAATATTCAAGGGCTACATACACACATAAATTCAATATTCACCATGTTTTGTCAGCTGAGTCTGAAGTTTAAACTTCTTGTTTACTATTACATAAAAAGAATTTACAACATTGTGTAAAACATTTTTGAGTTTTGATCCCTTTACCACTCTTTTGTTTAAACTCAATTAACTTAGTGAACAACCCAATGACTTCATCAATTAGTTATTACAATTTATGACCTGCAAATCTTGATTACAACTGGAATATGTCTGTACCAACTATACTCTATGTCAAAGTTTGTTGGAACAAGTAAAAAGGTTATAAAGAAAAATGGTCTACTGTAAGCCTATAAAATAGTGTTTATTTTGTAGTGTGGAAAAGTGCAAGCAAGTTGCAATAATACATTTTAGCTATCATGATGTTTTTAATCTGCGTCAAGGTTTTAATTTACATTGTAAATTTAGCCATTTGTTTGCCAGAAGTGGCTCTTTGCACATGCAATTAGGAGACAGAATACACATTGTGAACACTGCATAATAATTAAGTAATTATACCAGAATTAAATAACCTGAAAGTAACTCTAATCAGGTTGGACTTAGTGACAATGACAAATTTGGCATATGAAAATCCAGAGATCTTCATTTTTATTTATTTCATTTATGATATATACCGGTACATTTTCAAACCTATTCATTTCTACCTCAATATCAACCCAAGTGGAGGTCTTAAATATGAGTCAAGCATCTTAGTCACTTACCATGACAGCTAAAAATAGTTTAATGTTTGATCTTGATCACTTTATTTTTCCCTTGACTCAAACTATGTTCCTCTGCTCCATGTTGGGAAAAAAGTAAGGTCCCAGGGAAAATAAAATGTCCTCCTTACAATTAAATAACTATGTACTATCAAACACTTCTCTAAATGTGCCATTACTATTATTATTCTTTAATTAATAATTTATGATTTCCATCTCTATTTTGTAGAGATTCAACAGTGAACAGGGACCAAAAAGAGGTATAACAGTATCAATCCCAAGTGTAGATCTAGAGGAGTCACCACAATAAAGACTTATGTATTTAGAAAATGGACCTTTGTTTATATGATTTAATATATTTGTAAAATCAGAGAATGTCATTGTTATGGTGTATAAATTTTTTGATATATATATTATATATGTTATAGGTTAATTAGCTTTGTATTGATGTCAATAACAGTTTAATTGTTCATTCAGTATAAGAGGCCAATATTGAAAAACTTGGCCAAATTTTTTTCTGGGAATTGATTTTGCTACGACATTCATATTTTAATTTTCACTAAACAGTTATATTTCCTAAGTATGGCCACAGCAAATTTAATGTATTATGCAGTTAAAAGACAACTCTCCCACTCATTGTACACCAATTGATTGCCTGAAATGCAATGTCAAGAAAATATTGTCACAATCAGGTATCCATAGTTTTGCTACCATTATAGGAAGCTCATATAACCAATGGCAGATTCCATCAATACAGAATGTAAGGTAACTTTGCTTCAGAGATTGGTTAAAAGATATTATGTAACATTTTACATATTGGCCAAGTAATGTCCTCTGCTTGCTCTATTTGCCATACACAGGATTTACGTGTGCTTTGTGAAACAGTCTCCTAAATGAAATGAAATGTTTGATGCGATTCTTAACAGCACTTAATAAGTAAAAAAAAGAATTATGCTCTTCACTCAACAAAATTTAGCTGTTTGAATGTCAGATTTATAAACATGGTCAGTAATGGTAGGAGTTAACTGATTTTCTGTTGTCAGAATATTGTAGGTTGCTATTTTCAACAAGACTGGTAAATTCCACAATGAGAGACACTAAACGGAGGCATATTTAGATAGATCATAATTATAGGTTTATGCTTTTTCACATTATGTTCATGTTGATTTTGATCAATCTAGTTTATTCTATGAGAAATATGTACGTAGTACAAATTAGTTCCCAGAAAGTTCTGATACCATATTTCAGATCTACCAAAATTTCTGTACATGCTAAAACTATTTGTAAAGCATGGAAATATTGATTGTGTGTAACTTTTGTGCACATAAACCAGTGTAAAAAGTGGAACAAAATCTATATTTTACTGCAGCAGTATAGACCCCCTTGATAATTTATTCAGGCATGCCCTGTTATATACATTGGGTGGAAAATGATAAACTTTCCCAGAAAAATGACGTCAAAGAACAATTAAATGTGACGTCACCAGCATTATGTTGTCAGGTTTATCCACCTGGAAGTTGCAAAAACGCAAGTGCTAATAACAGAAATGCAGTTACGTAAAAGGGGTCTATTGTTTTGCCCTAAAGTCTTAAAAATGAAAGTTGAAAATGTGCAATCATTTTGCATGAGAATGTATAAAATCAACAACTAAGCTGACTTTTGCTAAAAACCAATTATGTTTTATATTCTTGAAAATTCAAAACAGGCTTTTAAAAATTAATGCTGAAAATTTTTTTTAAATGGGGAAGGGCAATTTTTTTACACCCTAATTTTTCCTTACAAAACATTTTCTTGCTGAATTGAATTTGAATCATTCAAAATGCAAGGTCTCCAAAAATTACCCCCATAACAAGAAATTTTGACAACTGTGCATGTGAAGTGTAGAAACTATGCAAACTGCATATGTAGGTATCTTTTTTTTTTGCATATTATATGTAAGATTGAAACAGTTCAGATGAGAACAACTAAAGATTGCAATCACTTTACTTTGCCAATGAAGTTTGAACTAAAGGCTTTAATTTGTAGTTTAAACAATTTAACAAGAATTAAAATGGCAACTGATCTAAAGTAGATTTATCTAAATTAATCCCGAATGCATTCGGTGATTCGATGATGATGTGGACATGGACTAAAATATAATTGCAATTTTTTTAGCAATCTCATTTGTTTTTAACTTTTTCAAAATTTGTAAATTCCAATGTTAAAAACAAACAAAGAAGTGTAATGAAGAGTAATAACTCCAGAAATGAAGTTTATCCAGAAAAGCACTTTGTATGCAAATGAATTTTGATAAATTTGTAAAAAAATTCTAAATAAGGAATGGGTTTTTCAATCTCCAGTTTAATTTTCCTGTGAGAACACTACCGGTGTCATATGGTATTTTGACCTCCCTAAAAAATGACCCCGGGGTCAATATACCATATGGAAAAGTGACCCCGGGGTCAAAATACCATATGGAAAAGTGACCCCGGGGTCACTTTTCTTCCATTTTATTTTGACCCCCCTCATGGAAAAATGACCCCCCCTTGTAAAGGGGGGGTTAAAATACCATAACAGGGGGGTCAAAATACCATGGCAGGGGAGGTCGAAATACCATGGCAGGGGGGTCAAAATACCATGGCAGGGGAGGTCGAAATACCATGGCAGGGGGGTCAAAATACCATGGCAGGGGGGTCGGAATACCATGACAAACCAATCTTTAATTTTTGAAAGTTGATTTCGGTATATGCAATATCAACAACTTGTAAATTGTAGGGGGGGGGGTCAAAATACCATGGTAGGGAGGTCGAAATACCATGACAATTCAAATTATCTAATTTTTAAAAGGGGTTCAAAATTCTATGGCAAAGAGCTCAAAATAACACGAAAAGTTGATATTGCTATATGCTATATCAAGAACATGTAAATTGTAGGGGGGTCAAAATACCATGGTAGGGGGGTCGAAATACCATGGCAAACCAAACCAGCTAATTTTTCAAAGGGGGTTCAAAATTCTATGGTAGAGGTCTCAAAATAATTTGAAATGTTGATATTAGTATATGCTATATCAACGACTTGTAAATTATAGGGGGGTCAAAATACCATGGTAGGGGGGGTTGAAATACCATGGCAAATCAAACCATCTAATTTATGACAGGGGGTTCAAAATTCTATGGCAGATGGCTCAAATTAACATGTAAAGTTGATATTGGTATATGCTATATCAACACTTTGTAAATTGGGGGGGGGGGGTCAAAATACCATGGGAGGGGGGTCGAAATACCATGGCAAATCAAACCATCTGATTTTTTAAAGGAGATTCAAAATTCCATGGCAGGGGTTCAAAAGAACATGAAAAGTTGATATTAGTATATGCTATATCAACAACTTGTAAATTATAGGGGGGTCAAAATACCATGGTAGGGGGGTCGAAATACCATGGCAAATCAAACCATCTGATTTTTTAAAGGAGGTTCAAAATTCCATGGCAGGGGTTCAAATTAACATGTAAAGTTGATATTGGTATATGCTATATCAGCACCTTGTAAATTATAGGGGGGGCAAAATACCATGGGAGGGGGGTCGAAATACCATGGCAAATAACATGAATAAAACTGTTTAATTTTTGAAAGGGGATTCAAAATTCTGTGGCGGAGGGCTCAAAATAACATGAAGAGTTGATTTTTGTAGATGCTGTATCAACAATTTGTAAATGGTAAAAGGTGGAAGGAATCAAAATACCATAGCAATCAATCTTTTAAACTTTTGTGAGAAACAAATAAAGAAAAGGGAATCAAAATATACCAAATATTTATTTGTGTTCAAAAAGAGTATGCACTAATAAAATGCAATCACATAAATAATTTACAGAACAGTCATAGACTTTATATTATAAGCTAACAAACAAACAAAATAGTAATATTAAAACAATCCTCCATTTCCTTTCAAAAGCTATAAAGAGCAGTCCTCATTTAAAAAAAAATGTTTGCAAACAGTACTGGTTTCCCATAAATAAAACTCAAAACCTATTCCCTGAGCAGGCTGTAAAGCACTTTTGCAGCATTCAGGAATATTATGTGAACTATAACTTTCTCTAGGTTAGGTTAAAGCACTATAAAATTTTCTAAGTCAGACATAGCAGTCCATAAGTTACAGTTGATCACTGGAGAATAGCACGGTTGAAGCACTGGAGAATATACTGTGTGGAACCTAACAATCTTCAGGGTACAGTTGAAGCACTGGAGAATATTCTGTGTCGAACATACTTTCGGAAACAGCTTACATGGCATTGTCTCATGATAACAGGTCTCTGGTGTTTCAGTAGAGCAACAGCATTCTGCAAATGGAAAAAGTAATTTCAGTGTATGTTTACAATTGACAGAAATCTCCTGTTTATACTTTTTTACAAGAGTGTGTATGGATTTTACCAAAATTTATCAGAATAATTTTATTTATCATTTTTTCACCAAACTTAAAATGTAGACCTTGTCCTGTGCATTATTATCATCTGGTTACCGAAAGCTATTTTTATTCCCCTCCGCAACGCGGATGCGGGGGATATAGTAATGCCGGGCGTCCGTCCGTGTGTCCGTCCGTCCGTCCGTGCATTTTCCTTGTTAGCGCTCTAGCAAATTTATTTCTCATCCAATTTTGATAAAATTTTATCAGTAGTTTTAACTCAATGATATCTCAAGGGAGTTCGAAGATGAACTCTGGTCGAATAGTTTTGTAGGAGTTATGCCCCTTAAACACTTAGAAAAATGACAAAAATTCCTTGTTAGCGCTCTAGCAAGTTTATTTCTCATCCAATTTTGATAAAATTTTATTAGTAGCTTTAACTCAATGATATAGAGAGGGAGTTCGAAGATGAGCCCTGGTCGAATATTTTTTTAGGAGTTATGCCCCTTAAACACTTAGAAAAATGACAAAAATTCCTTGTAAGCGCTCTAGCAAGTTTATTTCTCATCCAATTTTGATGAAATTTTATCAGTAGCTTTAACTCAATGATATCTCAAGGGAGTTTGAAGATGAGCCTTGGTCGAAAATTTTTCAGACTGTTATTTACGTCCCTGGTTTTGGAGATAACTTTCAAATTTGTTTAATTTATCTAGCATGCACTATTTCAGTAAAATTTTCTATGGGAATACATGCTTCTGTTGCAATTATTTTCAGATTATAGTAATTTTTTGGCTAACATGACTTGGCATCATTTTCAAAAACTCTTTTGTTCATAAAGCAACAGTTTTGCCTAGTATAAAACAAATTAAAAACAATATATTAAAAAAAAGGAAAGATTATAGTGAGATAAGCATTACTTCGCTTTTGTATGTCTATTCTTTGTGCAGATGTGTGTTTAAACTTAGCAAAACATCTGTATTAGTTTTATTTCTCAAAATAATTAAATAAAAAGCTACTTACTTTAACATGGCTTGGCCAGGTTCTATTTTCAGGATCACTGCTTAAGAACTGGTATAAACTGTTGTACTCTTCTGTCTCCATATTTGAATGTTGATGAATAAGTAAAGTTGAGAAACCAT
>JARWCS010336919.1:0-11783 GCA_034783895.1 Geukensia demissa | reverse complement strand
AAAAAGTACTTGAAAACCAAAACCAACGTAAAAGTATGTTTTTCTTTGTCATAATTTTGCAATATTGTACATTGCTATACTTTTAAAGATGACATACATGCGCTAAAAATCTAAAAAATGATTGACTATCATATGCTGTTGAATTTATTGCAGTCGGCACTTACACCCACATTTTTGTATAAATTACCAGATCTAGCTATGTTGGGGACTTTATGACCTGACAGGAAATTTTTTAATTATCAAATTTTAACTCGTGATGGATACTTGGACTTTTGCATTATGAATTTCCTGGTATGTTCATAAACATTTCCCTGGTTGGTTTTACACAATTGTATAAACGTAGGTTATCTCAGGTCCAAATTTCGCACAATAAAAAAACTAACTCCGCATCATTAACCAAATTATGTTAGATATAAAGCTTATAATTGTCCTAGATAAAAGGAAGAATTTGGACGGTAAAGCACCGGAAAAATTAAAGATCAATTTTGAACCTTTATTTTTTTTTGTCAAACTTTCTAAGCGTAACAAGTGCAGAAAAGATAATTAAAACAAAAAAAGACATATTGCAAGTTAAGAATACGTCATTAAAACCCATATGTCATCGTGAATTATCTAAAAAAAACCCTAACTTCCAACTTTTTTTCGCGGGGGATGGAATCCAAATCCTACTATGAATATATTTACCCTTTCTCCATACTCCGGAAGATTAACGAATTAGAAATAGTCAATGCGGCGATTTTTGTGTATAGTCTTCTGTTTTGTTCCGTATTGCTTTTTCTCGGGATTGCCCTGTCTTTCATCTTTTCTTGTTTAAAAATTAAAACTGTCTATTAAATCAGATGTAAGCATTCCACTGAATTTTGTATCCACATGACTCAAGAACGAGCGGATTTTTATGCGAATGTTCCGGATCAACGTTTACTGATTTGGTTAAATCAGTAATTTTTACGGTGTAGATGCCGTATATAATTTCAGGGAGTTTTTTCTTACAGAGTTTGGTTCCAATTTGTTAAGCTGATTCAGAAAGTATGATTGTTATTCGGTTGAGATCCTAAAACAAATTTTGGTATAGGATCATTCAAGGGACTATTCCATCAGAGCTTAATTATATTTGCTCATCAGTTTCGGAGAAGAAGATGTTAAAAAAATATTGCTTTTTATACATTAAGTAAAGGCAGTCATATTTTTCGGCGCGAGGGAACGCTGGACACATTTTTTGGTAGGAGGTGATCAAACCCTAACTTTCAACCAAAGCCAAAGCTTAGTTCCATTTATCATAATATATTTCGAGAAGAAAACTTGTGGGGATAACGTCGGAAACAAAGTGATGACAGTAGCAGATCTTTATGTTAATTTAAAAAAAAAGCAGAGGACATTCTAAGAAATGGAATGTGCAGTTTACAAAGTTCAAAATCGAAATGAAATGTACAACGAAATAAAAACGAGATATTCAGAATAGAGAACGAAAACTTGTTCAACAAAGAGATAAAAGAAGAGAATAGGATAGTTTTATGTGCAAAGGGGAGGCGGAAGACAGAATTTTCATTCCTTGAATTGCACATTATAAAGGTCGATTTCCGCTCGTTTTGGTAGCACATTTCTCTGTGTTTTGCGTATGAGTATTTTTGGGGTTTTTTCATCTTGGTCTTCCTACGTTTGGATTAAATTCTGCTGATGAGAGCTTACTTCTCGAAAAAAAGTGTCTAGCACTTTTGCAGCAGGGATACAGACATCACAAGGTTTTCAAGACTTTTACAAAATGTTATAACCGTTACAAATATTCATACAAAATACGGCTGCAAATATAGAGTTTTGATACGACAAGTGATATCACATCCTACGTGATATGGAAAAATTACATATAAAGCTAACAAATTTCAATATGATCTCATTAATCTAACCGTTGCGTTAACCAAACTTATCCGCAAGGGGTACAAGTTCGACGTTGTAGTCAAGACATTAAAACAAGCTTTTGATGGTACAGATTTTAATATACTGTTCGCGTCAATAAACAAATATTAGTACATTTTGCATTGAATCCATCTTGTCTTTCTTCACTTTTATTGACAACACAGTATTATTTCGTCGGACATACTGTGTTTGATTACATCTCATTTTGAGAGGCTAGATGATTTATCATAAGGAATTTATCATTTGCTTTCAGAAGCTGCGAGCATTCATTACATATTTTCTTCTTTTTTGTGTATATTTGTTTAGTATATGTATTGTAATTAAAGTACTCTCAAGTCCGATTGGGTGATTATCTGTTTGAATTTTTAATTCGTCTGTTACTGCCTTTGTTTTCTTTGATTTGTTCCTTTGACCACTCGTTAGGGGAGGGTTGGGATCCCACTAAACTAGTTGAATACCACCACATGTCTCATGTGCCTGCCACTAGTTATGAATTGTGGTCATATGTTTGTCTTTATTGTTCTGTTAAATGTACATTTTAAAATAATATTCAGGTAAGAGCAGTATTATCTTAAGCATACCCGTTTTCATTGTTTTGACGATTTAGAGTTTTTTACAAGGAATGGTATTATACCCGTGTTGTAAGTCTTTTACAGGCCTCTAGATTTGTAACTGCCTATGCTCCCGCGTGGTTGTGCTGTCCCTCTGACATTTATCCTATATCTTGTCATTTTCATAATCAAATTTTCCATTTTTTTTTTTTAACTTTTACACTTTTATACAAATTGCGTCTGTCGCATTTGGTAAAATGAAGAAATCAGTTCATAGATATATTTTATATAAATTTTTAAGTGAAAATACATCAGGAATGTACATATAGGTATAACACCAAGGGCCAAAATCTATCAAATATGCTGTAGACGTATCCAAATAGCAACATATAAACATGATTTCAAATACCTGGAAGTATACAATTTCATAATCGAAAAAAAAGAAAATTCTTACTAATTCAAATTTCGTTACAGTCAGGAGAACGCAAGATATTACATATCTTTTCATATATTCCCAATAAGTTCCAATGTTAAACTAAGATATCAACTACTGATAAGTTTTGATCAAGGATCTAAACTAAAATATGTCTCTGACCAGAACCGCTTAAGGTACAGTCAGATCACGTTAGGTTAAAATCCATTTATCAATTCTCAAGATGAAGTTTTCGTATTTATGTCCGATATGGTTAATCCTCGCAACAAACTTGAATGAAGAATCAACATCGAAATAATAACAAGTTGGTTGCAATGAACATCGTTGATATTTTTTTTGGTCGAATAACTTCTTAAACTGAGGCGAGGTTTATCATAAAAATATTACATTCTACTTATTTGTTTTTTAATTTATACTGAAAAATATTTAACAATATATATATATATATATATATATATATAAACGTCTGAAAATTAACCCAACAGTGTTATATATATATATATATATATATATAGTTCTCGTTGTTACATAATTAATCATTTTACGCTGTCTGAGACACATGGTGAATTTTACTGCTGATTAATTAAGGTCGGAACTTAGAATGAAATTCAATTTGAAGCCTGTATACCGCACTGCGATGCAGCTTGTAAGAATTGATTTGGAATTCTAATACTTTTTGAGGTTTGACAAATAGATATAATTGCACATTTCGTTTGTTTTGTTAGTCTGTATGTTATTTGTTAGTTATTATATAATTTGAATGATAGATCAAGATGATTTATTTTGACTTTTCTGAAGGCCTTTTACAAAAGAAACATATCATTCTTAGTGATTTCATTATAAGATCATTAATCATTTGTAGGAGCATGGAAGTTCATTCATTCGAAATAGGAGATATTACCAAATCAGGCTCGCGTAAATCTTCCGATTCCTACTGCATAACTCTAAAGCCAGAATGTGTATATTATGGTCGATCTGGCGTTAAAAAAGACAAATGCATGCATTCGTTAGCTACAACCACTTTCATTACAACTTATTAATCAGTTATAAGAGACTAAAACTTAATTTTCTACAACAGATGCAGCGATTTCAAATAAACATTTTTGTCAACAATTCCAACAATAACGAGATCCACCAGAAAATTGTTTTTTCAAACTCGTTGCCTGGTGACACGTTTCATTTTCCCTTGTATAAATTCTTCAATTGCTAAATTGTGTTGCAAGTGTGATGAATATTTTGAATAAGCAATTATTTGTGGTCTTAAGTTCAACACTGTGTTGTCCAAATCAACATGTTTCGCAATACCGTGTGGTATTTGTGTAAGACAATATTCATATTGTTGTGATAATATCACTGCCAATAATAATAATACCTGTTTACTACAGCTGTATGCACGTTCTGAATTTCGCTAAGCTGAAACCAATTTCTGTTCTGACAACGTTAATTCCAGATGCTCATCGAAGCTTGTAATCGTTCACTTAAGTAGACATGTCAGTTTAACCCAAACTTAGTTTACTTGAGAACTCTTTTGGATTTCATGCAAAAATCTTCTCGTCTTAAATGACTTGCTCTGTTGAAACAAAGTTAAATCGTATGGTTACAATGTCAACTGTGTCCCGACAACTATATACCAGGTAATCAAGTACAGGCTTCTACGAGCTATGATCGTTATTCTGATATTTTTTCTAAATGACCCCATCAAATTTTGAGCCCATCAGCCAAACTCATGTTTTCTAGTATGCTGTACCCATCGACTTTAAAATTCATAACATTTAAATGCATGTCACTGGGACGTTTGTAAAGCCACAATTTGTTTCGTCTTCTAATTCTGAATGGTAATATGCACCATAAATATAAAAGAAAAGCAGCTGTAGAACTGGTACGAGGTATTAATTTCAACAGCTGCACTTTCATACATGTACAACCGTACGGAAATACACAAGACATTCCTATAAGAAATAACATGTTATTCCTTGAATTTAATTTACACCTCGAGGACGACTGAAAGCAAAACAGCATTGTACTGCCCTGATCCATGACATTGCAGTTAGGTTATTGAGCCAAGGCACCCCAGATCTTTGGGCGATAAACATTAGAAACAGACCTTCAAAAACATAATCATGACGAATTATGTCATTAAAATATAAATGACCCACATGCTTTAAAATAAAAATGTTTGGTGACATTTATATCTATTTGTGTAGATTTAGTATCTCCCATAAAATATTGTCCACTAAGACTATTGTTCTCTATTTCCAATTTTCAATATAAATTTTAGTCGTTGTATCAGTTTTTGAATTGATTCACAGGCTCTGACTGGGATCCTGTCTGGCATTTTTGGATGCTGGGGTCATTTTTTTAAATATAGGTAAAATTCAGAGACACTGCAACCCAACCACGTAAAAAAACAGGGGAGTTTTCAATTCTAGGTCTCCACAAGGTCTTCAACAATGGTGAATAGGACTCTTTGTGAAAAGCCCCAAATCGCCCAAAATAAGAATAGTGTATGCGTAAAATAATACTGCCCTTACCTGCATATGATAAAAAATGTACATGTAACAAAACATTGAACACAAAGACAAACCTATAATCACTATTCCTGAGTTGGGACAAGCACATGAGATATTTAGTGGGGTTAAACTAGTTAAGTGGGTATATATACAACTCTCCCCAACCCATGGGCAAAGGAAAAAATCATAGAAAACAAAAGCAGTAACCGACGAATTATAAAAATCAAACAGAATGTCACCCAATCCTACTAGAGAGTACCTTAATAACAATAAATATGCTAAACAAAAATACATGACAAAAACAAAATAACTCTCTATTATGATCTTTTTCTCAGTGTCGTTGAGTCCAAAGGTCCTCACTAAGCCAACAATAAACGAAAAGCATTACCTTTTGAAATAAGCCCACATTCAAACGCATAGGCTTTGCAATTTGTTAACAGCATTAAAGTATAGAAACCAAGTTTTTTATTACCTATATTCATGGGTACAGAACTAGGCTCATTTCCCTTCTGTAGTTATATTAAATTTCATTAAGATTAAAATTATTATGCATACTAATGCCTGCTGTCAGAAAAATGAAGCAATCTGGTCAGCTCTTAAAAAAATATTTTAAAAATTTTTACGCGAAATTCCCAATTGCCAACTTTTTAGGAAACACTTCTTGAATAGGTGCTTCATAAGAGAAAACGCTTTAATGTTGTTTCTTTTCATTTACATAAAAGTTATCTAGTAATGAACTACGGCAACAGCTTAACCAGAAATTGTGCAGTGCACAATCAAGAAAAATTAAGGTGTGGTTTGTGTCTTTCCGGCATATATTCCATACCCTTTCTTTAAAATACTGACCGATTCTTAAGTTGAATATTTTACATTTTCATTTCGATCTACGGTAATCTTCAGATGCTGCGCTCCCAATATCATATTAATTTAGCTTAAAATGAATAAAACATAACTTTTGATACATAAATGAAAAAAATCATGAACAATATGAAAACGGTCGCATTTTGCATCTACATTCACTGGATATATAAAAACGATATTTATTACTGATGAGAGGTTACTCCGTGAAATGTACATATAGCATGCAAAATTTCTCCATATTTATTTAACATTGGTAATTTTGTATTTTAGTACCACTGGGTCGATGACCTTGGTGGACTGGGAGTTTCCGAGGGAGGGTATTCACCAGAAATTTTCTGCATTTCAGATTTTGAAAAATCTAAAACAGTGAAAATAACGAAATACCTCGAAAAGTATAGCACTTAGTAGTTGTCCCTGCCGTCGGATTTGGCTTCCCATTTCGATTTGTTTGGTTGATTAATTGATTGTTGGTTGCTTGACGTGCAGTGGCTAATATTTTATGCATATTCAGGACGAGGACAAGTTCAACAATAAACAAAATTATCGAAAGTGGGGGTGGGGTGGTATAAAACAGGGTAACACTGGAAAATGAGAGGGATGGGTAGGGACGAAAAAAATAGCTTTTTGTAGCGGCATTAGCCTTCTTTTTTCATATCTACAAAAGGGATCTTTTACCTGCATGGAGTGTGGCGTTCTCCACAAACGTTACCCACTTTTGTCCACGACCAGGCTTTCCGTTTTATAACCTGGAATGGGAGGGCTCCCCCTATTCCCCACCGGGGGATCGCGCTCTGTGGGTCGAGCCCTGGAGACCACTCCGGTGCCCAGATTTGTTTGGATTTGAGTGCTTCTTTTGTTTTGTTTGGATCTTGGACTTCCTACGGTTTGGTTCTTACGCTACTGATGAGAAGTTACTCCTTGAAATGTAATAGCATAGGACAATTCTCCATATTTATGTAACACTGATAATTTTGTATTCTGATTCGCTACACAACAGTTGCTTAAGATTACAACTTGTAAGTAAAACACAATATATTGGAATAGTCATTTTACTTTTTACAGTACATATCCCTCTCATCCTATTATAAAATTGGCATATAAAGACAACGTACTACAGAAGAGAAAAAAGATCAGAATTAATCATCAGTTTTGAAGGTTAAACATATTTTGGGGTTTTTAGTTTGTAACAAATAATGAACTGTTATCAGATTCTAAGAGACAGCCCTATTATGGGTCCTAATTCTATTTAACTGAAAACCATCGATATTTAACGTTGCAAAATAATCATGCAAAAATATCACGGAAATGCACCATTCACACAAAAATTGATCTGATACAAATAACTGTAGGTGCATTCTATAATAACCATGCTATAGGAACATTAAGGCACGAGCCATTGAAGTTGATTTTTGGTCGGAAGGGAGGTGCAATTGTCTTGTCTTGTATTTAAAACAACCTGTTTCGACAGTTGCCAAATCGTAGTTGGAAATTCAAAGAAATTTATTTTTTCAGAATGTTGCGAGAAGCGACGTAAGAGGTCCCAAAATTCAACCTGAAACAACGTATTTAATAAAATGTGAAATAATTCAAGAAATAATTTTTCAGTTTGCGAATCATAAACAAAGCACCTGCATGGTTGCTGAATAATTTCCCTAAGTCCACTGAGGTCATAGCCATCGGAGGCAGGGAACGTCATCTGCACGAGCGGTTTTTAACAGGTTATCGCAGTTTCAGTTCATTTTGCTGCTTGGAATATTTGAAATGATTCAAGAAAAACTTGCAACTAGCAATTATGACTTTATGAAAATAAGATGTTTATTTAAGCAGAAAGGAGGGACGGGGTGGCATCTGTGTTGTCCCTGAAAAGGTTGTGCAGGACATAAGGTCCTACATGACTGCTGGAAAATTTCCCAAATTCCATTGAGGACATAGCCAACAGATACTGAGGACTGCCTCTGTAGATGCAATTTTGACTTTGGCAGAATGTCATCTGCCTTTTCCATGAAAAGGTTTGCAGGACAAAAGTAACTTGTATCATCAAATTCTTACTGTTTTTTCTGTTATTTTGTGGAAAACCACTGGAAAGAGAGTTATCTCCCTTTAAAATTGTAAATTTCATAGAGACTTCATTACGATCGAAAACAATATTAAAAGGAAAGTAGTTTCTGTTAAGACTCACCAATATACATCTTTTTGCAAAAATTTATTAAAATTAAAGAAATGATAACGAATTTTACGTTTAATAAAGGCATTCCATAAGTGAGACTAACAGAGGGTAGGACCTTGTGGATGTGCTGTTTAGATAGCCTTGCGGATACTTTTTTCGAAGACGGCAAACTAGGAGTTTTGGGAGCGACGGGTTTTTATATTCAGTGAATGTAGATCCGAAATGCGACCGTTTTCATATTGTTTATGTTACATTTGTGTATTTACAGTTAGGTTTTAATCGTTTTACTGTAACTTTTAATGACATTAGTAGCATAGTATCTGAATCCATCCCGGAGCAACGTTCATCAATATGTTAACAAAATATTTTCTCTAAAGGTAATGATTGGTAGGAATGAAAATTGCATTCAGCCTAAGAATGAGTCGATATAACTTTTATGTAAATGAAAAATCTGCATTTAAAGTGCATTTAGTGTTGCCTACAAAGTGTGTCATTAGGGGACTTCGTGTATAGATTTATATAATGTTGTATTGATGAGCTGACCGGATTGCCTCAGTTTTCTGAACGGAGGCATTTTTTTAAAAAGTTTATTAAAGTATATTGAATCCACAGAAGGGACAGAACCCAAGTTCAGTACCCATGAGTGTAAGCATAGAGAAAAACCAAGTTTCTATTCTTTGAAGCTGTTATAACATATTGTAAGGTGTATGCATTTGAATGCGTAATGCTTTTTACTGGTAGATGATCTGGAAGTAACAAATGACCGAAGAAAGCCAGAATTCTATCCAGAGGTATGTGAATCAATAAGAAAAGTGATAACGCGACTTAATTTTTTTATTTAAATGCATACAAGAGATCATTTCTATTGAGCCCTATCGAAAAAAGGAAACAGGTTCAAAAAGGGGAAAATTTAATTGGGGTCATGTTCCAGTTCTTGTGACTAACTGCCGACAATCTGCAGACTTCCATGCATGAGAAACCGATAAAGGTGGATAAGTATGTGTATGAATAAGACCGAGATCTCTTAATGACAAAAGATATTATTATGTTCTGACAAACTTAGAGCACTGTAAAGTGATCAAGATACCTTCTGATTAAATTGTTAATTGGGATGCTTACCCTTCATGAGCACCTGATCCCACTCCTGTTTTTTAAAGGAGTTCGTGGATTCCAAGCTTTTGTTCCTTTTGTTTACGTTTTATCTTTTAATTGTTTTAAATTTGTCTTGTCTCTTTGGACTATGCACTTTTGATCTCTCGCATGGTATTGTATTCTACACTGGACTTCACAAGTGTCCTTTCAAGCAACGTTACATTGCAGGATCTGCCAAATGTTCCACAAAACCTTTTTCCAAGTTACTGGCAGTTATTCTATCATCAGTAAAAAACGGGCCCAAGAGATATTGTGAAACAAGCCATTCTAGAGGTGGCGTGAATGAATGTGGATTCTAAAAAAAAAATCCAAAGATCTGTTAGAATGCCTCAAATCAAGGTCCCTTTCCTCTTGCAATAGCATCAAATCATTTGATTTTTCCACTCTGTATACTATATGATTCCACATTCAAAACTCAAAGAAAAATCAAAAGCCTTAGTTCATCTCTGTTTTGTTAAAAAAAGATGGTTCTAAGGAGGGACACAGGTTATTTTGTTAATAACCAGTCTGATTCTAACAAAAAGTACTCACAAGATGACATTTCCGGAATGCTAGATTTCTTGATTGACAACATTTTTGTAATGTTTGGCGGATGTGTTTCAACAGACTGTCGGCATTCCAATAGGGACAAACTGTGCACCACTTCTCGCCGATTTATCCATTTTTTCGAATGAAACTAACTTCATACCGAGCCTTCTACAGAGAAAAGAGAAATAGTTGGTTCAGTCTTTTGGTTTCACGTTCCGCTATAAAGATGATGTCCTTTTACTGAATAACTCTAAAGTTGGTGCTTATGTTTATCGCATCTATGCCATTGGATACTACAGAAAAAGAAAGGTCTGCTTCATACCTAGACTTACACTTAGAAATTGACAGTAAGGGCGGGTTAAGAACAAAACTAGACGACCATAGAGATGACTTGATTTTCCCATTGTAAACTTTTCGTTCATGTCTAGCAACATACCAACCGCACCTGCATAAGGAGTGTATATTTCTCAGTTAATACGCTACTCCACAATTATACCTAAAATAAAATAAAATTGTAAAGATTCGTTTTTATCTTTTGTACCGTTGAAGGTCAATTGCATAATATTTTATTTGCAACTGAGATGTGATGTTTATGATTTTTCAAGCTTGAAAATAATTTCCAAAAAATCCTCTTATTTTATGATTTTATTATGTTTTTTGCTCCACCATTTTGGTCAAGAAAATGAACAAGAATCGATCTCAAGGGAAAAATCCAGTTCAACCTAAATTTATCGTGTGTTTTCAATGCTGTTTTGCAAACCATTGCCCTAGGTTAGGGGGAGAATTGAGCGCTCACAAACTGGTTTAATCCCGCTACATACTTAATGTACGGTTTATTATTAAATGCCGTAATGGGGTATGTAGAAGTTAAAATTCGTCGGTCATATGGTGGATGGCTGTATCATAGACAATCACCTATTTTTATATTTGATTCAAAAGTTTTTATTTTGCAAGTCTAAAAATTTTAATGTGAATTCCCAGAAATCAAAGATGTTTTACAACTTTACAAGTTGATACCTAAAATATAAATAGTTGATTGATGATTATCAATTTTTTTTCTCATTTCAGCTACAAGGGGCTAGGATGGGACGATTTTATGCTATTTTGATTGTTTTTACGGGTATGCCAATATCGTGACTCTGCCCTTTTACAAAAATGATGGCCAGGGAAATTAGAGATGGAACCGCGTTTAAAGATTGTCCTTTATGGTGAAACGTTAACCTCATGATATGTCAAGTAAACGGAAAGATACTTATTCCTCGGGAATTTTGTGGTAAACAACTTCGTGTAATAGCCAATTTAGGTCGAAAGGGAGTTTTATGGTTACTTTTATTAAGAAAGCTTTTAAGTTTATTGTTTTTTAATCCAGATTATTTCAAATACTAATCTTAAAGAGGTTAGGCTGTCTTCCACCATCTTGGATCGCAAACTTGTGGTACTGACTTTTTCTAAAATTGCAAATATTAATTTTAGAAAGGAAATACACGTAGGAAAATAAAACTGAATAGACATATTATTCTTCTTTCTCTAATGACATATTCATTTTTATGAAATTACAGAGGAGCTTTTTCTAAATTAAAGAAATTAAACGTTGACAGGGGAGGTAACTCTAATGACTCATTTTATAAAGGATTGCACTGCAGATATAAAGATTTATTGATGTAGCAAGA
>JARWCS010336908.1:0-11784 GCA_034783895.1 Geukensia demissa | reverse complement strand
AGAAGTTTATATATATATATATATATATATATATATATATATATGAATATTCATAAAAATAACAACGGGATGTCGTAGGCAATCTTAATTCCAAATACATTATATGCTCCTGATATTGTGAATATAAAAGAAGTAGTAAACCAAGTAACACATTGAATGATCTCTAATGCAACGCGTGTAATACTCTAAGAATCTTTGACTATCTAAGTTAGAGTAAACCAACTAATATCATAGATTATCTAAGTAAGATTAAAAAACCTAATATCATAGATTATCTGAGTAAAAGTAAACAACCTAATATCATAGATTATCTCTGTAAAAGTAAAAAACCTAATATCATAGATTATCTAAGTAAGAGTAAAAAACCTTATATCATAGATTATCTAAGTTAGAGTAAACAACCTAATATCATAGATTATCTGGGTAAAAGTAAACAACCTAATATCATAGATTATCTATGTAAGAGTAAAAAACCTAATATCATAGATTATCTGAGTAAGAGTAAATCACCTAATATCATAGATTATCTAACTAAAAGTTAACAACTTAATATCATAGATTATCTATGTAAGAGTAAACCAACTAATATCATAGATTATCTATGTAAGAGTAAACAACCTAATATCATACATTATCTAAGTAAGAGTAAACCACCTAATATCATAGATTATCTAAGTAAGAGTAAACAACCTAATATCATAGATTATCTGAGTAAGAGTAAACCACTTAATATCACAGTTTATCTGAGTAAGAGTAAACCACCTAATATCATAGATTATCTGAGTAAGAGTAAACAACCTAATATCATAGATTATCTAAGTTAGAGTAAACAACCTAATGTCATACATTATCTAAGTAAGAGTAAACCACCTAATATCATAGATTATCTGAGGAAGAGTAAACCACCTAATATCATAGATTATCTAAGTAAGAGTAAACCATCTAATATCATAGATTACCTGAGTAAGAGTAAACCATCTAATATCATATATTATCTGAGTAAGAGTAAACCACCTAATATCACAGATTATCTAAGTAAGAGTAAACAACCTAATATCATAGATTATCTGAGTAAGAGTAAACCACATAATATCATAGATTATCTGAGTAAGAGTAAACCATCTAATATCATAGATTATCTAAGTAAGAGTAAACCATCTAATATCATAGATTAACTAAGTAAGAGTAAACAACCTAATATCATAGATTATCTGAGTAAAAGTAAACAACCTAATATCATAGATTATCTAAGTAAGAGTAAAATACCTAATATCGTAGATTATCTAGAAATTAAGGAGACCACAGACTAAAAAAAATCTGCTTTCATATCTAGATTTATTCCTCGAAATTGACCAAGAGGGAAAACTTATTTCTAAGATCTACGACAATCGGGATGACTTCAACTTTCCTATTGTAAACTTCCCATATTTATGTGGCAATATTCCTGCTTCCCCTGGAAAATCGATCTGGAGGTTTAAATGCAATAGCAGTAGTATTTGTTTTCTTTAATTACAAATAAATGAATGAAATAAATAAATTGACTTAAAACAATAATAATAAGAAGAATTCAAAAGCTAAGGTATGAAATTAATTTTAACGTTAGATTATACCATATATTTTTAGTTGGACCATACTCAATGAGCGTTCCAATCAAAATTCTCGAAGTCCCGGTCATTGGAGTTCTGCATGAATTTTTCAGATTTTTATAGTAACTGTGTAATTCAATCTTCTCCTTTAAGTCCAGTGTAGAACACCTATGCGAGAGATCAAAAGTGCATAGTCCAAAGAAACAAGACAAATGAGAAACAAACCAAAAGATTCTCATTTAAATATTACCATATAAAGAAGCAACCATTAAATATTCAAATGGAGGGGAGCATAACAGGATCTTTAAGTAAAAAAACGATGGAAATTTTGCTGAAAAAAAGAAAGCCTCAAATTTATGAAGAAGAAATGCAGGAAGACAATATCCAGGGAAATCTGTAGAATATTGACAACAGACCCAGGCGCAAATACCCAACGAAAATAGACAGGAATACAGGGTCAAAAAGTAATTTCCATGACTCTTTCCTGACCACAGAAATCAAATGGTTGCTTCCTAATGTAAATAAGGTGAATTGAATGTTTTGAAATTGTGTTCTCAAACCAAGAACTGGCGAAACTCCATTCTACTTTCTGTTCTGATTACCTTTTTGAGATCATAATGACTAACACTTCCAACATCTTGGAAGCGAAGATTTAATTTAAACTGCTGACATAAAAGATCACCAGAACATAAAGTAAAATGGAGCGTCTTTAGATCTCGGTTTGAGAACGAAGAGAGCAATTTATTCAAAATCGGATTTTAATCAGATTGAAGAAAGAGGCGATTATATTATTCAAAATAAAATAAAATACTTCTCTATACATGTGCACAGACCGTGACATCAAATTCCTTTAGGATATAATGAAGCAAAGTTCCAATTGGTAAAGGATTTAGATTATTACTGTCATATTTGTTTTCAAAGTAAGCCAAATATGACCCCTGTCCATTATATGTATTATGATGACCAATATCAGTAACCACTAAAAAGAGGTAAAACTAAGACAATGTTAAGGGTTTGAGATCGATTTGGTGTAAGAGAAACCGTGAAATTTGATTCTACTGGTAGGAGGTTTCTCTTTGAAATATACATAAAGCATATCACAATTCAAGATATTTATTCAACCTGGTAAACTTGTATCGTGGATTCTAATGTTTTTACTTACAATTATGATTGAGCAAGTTTTACCATTGGAAAGCTTTTCACTGGGAATAGTTTAAATCACCAAAATCTAATTATGATATTTTTCTCATTACAGACCCATGGTATGGCCCGCAATACAAAGTCATCAAGAAACAATGTAAGTAGAATTCTAGTCGTCACTTTTTCTGTGTTAATGGTATATCAATCTTCTGCTATCCTGACAGAAAATAAAGTTAATTTTATCCCCTATTATAAAGTTTGTTTAAATAATGGGATCTGAATTCCATTCTGTGAACATTAAATAAGTTTATGGTCAAGCATCAACTGATTACTTTTCATAGAGAGAAATGTATATTTCTTTTTTTGACATTGTTTTGTATTATAAAAATTTAAATTGTTTTGTTTTTATTTTAGTCCCAGTCCATGTCCGTGAGTATAAACTATTATCCAGTATATATGAACGTGAGGTAGTTGAGAGAGACAATACAATCCCATAATTCTTTCAGTGTAACTTAGAACACTTATATACACTTAAAGAAAAGCTTTTTTAATGTTCAAATGTTTTTAAAAATGTTTCTAATAACTGTTCTTTTTTATGTATCTCTTTCCAGTCACAACAACAAACTTGTGGCAGGGTAACCAATATGTATATATTTAAACAGGCAAGAAATCATAATAAAAGTATCTTTATCTAAAATATCTGTTGATCTTTTTTGTAGCTTTCGCAGTTCCAAAGCCATTCTACGTCCCAAAACCATGTAAGTTGCATCGATATTATATTAGAAGTCAAACGTACTGCCTAGATGACACGACAAAATCAACAGTACACAATAAACTAAACTGACATTCGACCATACTTACCAATAATTTTATCAAAAGCTTTTTTTCGCCGCAATACGACTGAAATATTGCCGACGTGGCGTTAAAAACCAATAATGTAATCAGTTATCTTAAAAATAGATTAGATATGATATGTTGATTTCATCGTGTAAAACAAACCAAGCAAGTCAATAAAACACTGCCACTCTGAAGATCAGACAGTCTTTCATATATTAAAAAAGATAAACGTATAAAAACAGCAACTCAATAAAACACTGCCACTCTGAAGATCAGACAGTCTTTCATATATTAAGAAAGATCAATGTATAAAAAAGGCAAGTCAATAAAAAACTGGCATTCTGTGAAGATCAGACAGTCTTTTATAAATCAAAAAGATAAACGTATAATAAAGCAAGAAAATAAAAAAAACTGTCACTCTGAAGATCAGACAGTCTTTATATATTAAAAAAAGATAAACGTAGAAAAACAGCGAGTCAATAAAAAACTGTCACTCTGAAGTTTAGACAGTCCTTTTATATATTAAAAAAACACAGATAAACACAGCAAGACAATTAAAGGTAATATTTTATTCTTACAAATTAGATAAAAGTGTGAAAATACATGTTCTTAAGTGTGTTTATTTCTTTTTCAGTCCCAGTTTTCAAGAAATGTAAGTATAAGATAAAATAGTGCTTATCCCGTAAATTCATATGAAATGGTGACACAGAATAAGTGGATATACATGTATTTATATATATGAATAGGAAATTATTCACACGTACAATATGCATTTTCAGTAGAAATTTCATTATGAGTCGTCAACACTTTTTACAAGACAGATTCTATATTTGCATAAGACATAAAAATGTCATACGACAACAAATTTGCTGATTAACATAGATCAAGAAGACAGAGCCGTAACATTTTTATGAACTTCATGTTTATATATGAGCTATAAAAGAATATCTGTTTGACAGGAGCGACATTATATCGCTGAGAAATTCAATAGTTAACAATATAAATCAGAATAGCTTTCATTACTGGCACCACAGTGGCCAAAGGGTAACATAAAATGATTTCAAAAGGACAGAATATTTTCTTCGATTAATTTTTGGTCTTCCAGCGTTAAATAAACTAGAAAGTTAGTGAAGAAATAAGCATTTAGTTTTTTTTGTTAAACGAAGTTAATTATGTCACGCGCGTTTCTTATGTGCATTTGGGCAATGCTTCTTAAGCTGGAGAATAATCTACATTCTTTCTGCACAATTTAACTATGCTATATGTCAAGCTTCTCTGGAGTGCGAATTTCGGGCTTTGCTCAATTATATGTGCGTTTCTGCCTTTGGATTTATTTTAAATCAACAAAAAGAATTATTCCATGGTTAACGGTTCATGCTTTACACTATGTGAAAGTGTTTTACATACCATTATCTGCACCTGAATTTCTCTACGGGGGTTTAACGTTGAGGATTGTTCATCTTTGTTTTTGGTGGAAGCGTTGAAGTTTGACCTAGATAAATTAATTTGAAAAATTTTGAACATTTTTTTCATTCATTGTTGAAGGCCTTGTGGAGTTCTTTCAACAGCTTCTTACAGATATGTAATACTGTCTTATTGATACATAAAGTTTTATTTTTTGAAGGCCTTGTGGAGTTCTTTCAACAGCGTCTTACTGAGATCTATCTTATTGATATTCAATTCTGTTGTCCTGAATCCCGATTATAGCCAGTAATATTGTTATATTTCAGGGCCAGTACCTATCATTCAAAAAGTTCCCATGTATAAAACTGTCGTTGTCAAAGAAAAAGTTCCCGTACCTAAACCAGGTATGATTTTTGAAATTTTCATTATGTTTAATATAACAACTTCTTATTGCAAATAACACCATACATAGACTTTAGAAACATCACCTCTCTCTTTCACACACAGTAACTCACTTGCAACGGTTGTGTGAGCACAGGGCAAGTATAAGTCATCGTGATATTATGAGCATGAATAATTTTACAACTACAAAGTTTTTGTAACGGTAGTTTTAACTTGTTTGTGATTTAATAGTTGGTCAAAATAAAAATTGTTTTATTACTTTACAATGTTACAGCACCACCGAAGAAACTCTTTTACGTCATTTCTTGATTTTTAGGAATCTAAACATAAGATAATGATTTCATAACGAAACTTCTGGAAATCTTAATTCAATAAAATAGAAGCAATAAATACAAAAGAGATGCCCATGGAAAGGCGTTCAAAAGAAAGATAAAAAATGGGTCTTCTGTTTTTCAGTACCAATTTACATACCAAAGGAAGTAGTAAAGTATGTAACTAAGGAAGGTAAGATATAATACTTAATAGAGTCAAACTTAGATTACAATGTCAAACCTATGACACAATGTTAACCTTCTGTTATATTTCAAACTTATATACAGCGTTTACCTTACAATACAATATCAAAACTATGGTATAATTTAACCTTTCTGCTATATTTCAAACTTAATATACAGTGTTTACCTTCCAATACAATTTAACTTTTCGTTTATATTTCAATCTTAATATACAGTGTTTACCTTCCAATACAATTTAACCTTTCGCTTATATTTCAAACTTAATATACAGTTTTCCGTCCAATACAATTTAACCTTTCGTTTATATTTCAAACTTAATATATAGTGTTTACCTTTCAATACAATTTAACCTTTCGTTTATATTTCAAACTTAATATACAGTGATTACCTTCCAATACAATTTAACCTTTCGCTTATATTTCAAACTTAATATACAGTTTTTACTGTATAATACAATTTAACCTTTCGTTTATATTTCAAACTTAATATACAGTATTTACCTTCCAATACAATTTTACCTTTCGTTTATATTTCAAACTTAATATACAGTGTTTACCTTCCAAAACAATTTAACCTTTCTGCTATATTTCAAACTTAATATACAGTTTTTACCGTCCAATACAATTTAACCTTTCGTTTATATTTCAAACTTAATATACAGTGATTACCTTCCAATACAATTTAGCCTTTCGTTTATATTTCAAACTTAAAATACAGTGCTAACTTGAAAATACAAGGTCAAACTATCATACAATGTTAACCTTCTGTTTTTTTTACCTTAGTATACAATGCCAACCTAACAATACAATTCAATATCTCCGATACAATGTTTATCTTTTATTTGATTCCAAATTATACTAAGTCCACCTTTAAATTCAATGCGATACTTTAAATATAATGTCAAATCTATCATACAATGTTAACTTCTATTATAATTCCATAGTATACTAAGTCAACCTTAAAATATAATGTCAAATCTATCATACAATGTTAACTTCTATTATACTTTCATAGTATAGTAAGTCAACCTTAAAATACAATGGGATGCTTAAGATACAATGTCAAATCTACCATACAATAATTGCCATCTTTTCTACTTCAAACTTATTATACAATGTCAGAAGAAGTCAGTGTGATTTATAGATACATTTTGTCTATAGCAGTGCACTCAAACTTAGAGAGCTTTAGGAGGGTAGCGGAATAGCAAAATATAGAACAATAAAACAGGTACAGGACAAAAACCCAACAGAAACCCCAACACTAGGGTAACAAATATTATAGGCTGAATTAAACATTGTGAAAATTACTAGATAAACCACATTATTACTGTGGTGAACTACTTGGATCCTAACACCAGTCATCATTACATTAAAGATTTAACTAAACATTGTCGATATCTTGTGAAATATCAATACCACCATAAACAACTCGTCCGCAGTCACATTCCGTTGTTGATTGATTTTAGCATTGCATCCATCTTGTCTTTCTTTACGTTTATTGACAACACAGTATTAGATCTTCGGACATAGCGTGTTTGATTATACCTTGTGTTGACAGGCTTGATGTCATATCATCAGGAATATTGCCCTGAGATTGCTTTCGGTAACTACGAGTATTCTTTAGAAATCTGTCTTCTTTTTGTATGAATTTTGTTTAGCATATTTATTGTAATCCATGCTCTCTTTGGTCAGATTGGGTGAATTTCTTTTTAATTTCTCAAGTTCGTCTTTTAATATTTTTGATTTCTTTGATCTCTTTGTCAGACCACTCGTTGTGAGAGGGTTGGGATCTCACTAAACAAGTTAAACCCCACCACATGTCCTATATATGTGCTTGTCCCAAGTCATGAACTATGGTAAAAGACTTGTGTTTGTATTAAATGGTTTGTCACATCTACATTTTGGAAGATATTCTAGTACGAGCAATATTATTTTACGCAGAGCTTTAAACAAGGAGTGGAATTCCACCCATGCTGAAGGCCTTGTAAAGTCCTCTAAATTTTTAAATTCCTTCTGTTTTTTCCGTGGTTGTTATGTAGGCTTTCTGACATTTACCCCATATCTTTTCATATCAATGTATTATCAAATAGTTCATGCATATGTATTTATCTATATACTTATCCCTATTACTCAGATGAGCAATTTTTATCTGTACAATTCATTTGTTTATTTTCAGTGGAAGTTCCAGTTGTACAGAAAGGTAATTAAATTTTTCTTATCAAAAATATACAAATGGAAAAGTTTTAAAAAATGTTTGAAGTTATTATACCAGTTTAATTCCAATTTCAATTGTTTTCAATTTTTTCTTGTTTAAAATATTTGATAGTTGTTATCATGTATTTTAAATGTAAAGATGGAGGGAGATAACAATTGATTATTTGATTGTAGTTCCACACCCGGTACCATTCCCAGTTGTACAAGAGAAGGTTATCAACAACCCCGTTCCAGTTCCTGACCCAGTAGCTGTACCAGTACCTAAAGTTATCGAAAGAGAAGGTATCCTACAAATATACAATATATTAAACTAAACTGCAGTTTTATGCAATGTAAGATAGTGTCAATTCATCAGTATTATTACAGTGAAAAATGAATTTTCGAAACAATATTAAAATGTGTTAAATATTTTGACTATTGGGTCTATCTTTTGATTTCGTTTATTCGTCAATAAGTGAGCTGAAAATACTGTAAAAAATAATATTCTTCCTTTAATTTGAAGTGCTCACACATGCAATTTCGCTCTTTATTTCAAAAGTGCAGAATAAGGGACGCTCAATCCGAAATTAATTGTTTGCTGATAATTGCACTATACACCATTTAATAGTATATTGGTTTAAAGTGTTCCCAATGACAATGTCCTTTGAAAAATAACAAAATACAGCTAAAACAAACAATGTTGTGAAAATATTATTTTCTGGAACCTGATAAGAAAATTATTTATGTTTAGTTAATTTAGTTAAATATATCTGAAAGTTCGGTATACGAGTGAACAACTTTGGGAATAGGTGTTATTGTAAATTATTAGCTTCATCACGAACATTAACAGTATCGTTTCCTAGACACTGAAAGTTTTCTTTAGTATGTGAACACTTTGTATATTTAATTTCAGTTCCCGTCATTCCGAAGACAGTCAAAACAGCCCCAGTAGATCTAGGAACTCAAGTCATTGGTACATTATAAGTATTTGTAATGACAGTAGTGATTTTACAAGATATAAATTAAACTTTAGCTTAATTGCACACATCATCTTAACAATCTTAGTTACCACAACTTTGTTTTAAGTGCGATCGACCAACAAATCATGTATACGTTACATGTCAAAGGTCGGTAGTTTTCTCCGGAGACTTATCAATAAACCCGACTTCCACAATATCACTGATACATCATTTAAAGTGAGATTAAATACCAATCAATATAACAAACACTTTTAACAGTTAGGATTACTACCATATATGGAAAAAGGTCATGAAAGGTCAAATAAAACACTAAATATTTGCTTGGGAAGAAATTTGAGCAAGCGAATTAAAGGAATTGAAGATGTGAATATATTCCCGAAGTCTCATCAAGTTTCTATGCTCGGATTTTTTCTAGCACCCAAATGAATTTGTCTTACCTTAAACAAGAGAATTTTAAATGGTAATATTGTTTGGCAGATGGAGGATTCGTTGACGGTAAAGCCGGTGGAGCTGGTGGTGTCGGTGGAGGAGCAGTTGGTGGTGCTTTTGATGCCGGTTTGGCAGGTGGAGCAGGCTTATTTGACGGCGGCGTAGGTGGAGGTGCCGGAGTATTTGACGGAGGTCTTGGAGGTGGTTTCGGCGGTGGTCACGGAGGTGGATTTGACGCTGGCTTTGGAGGTGGTGCTGGTCATATAGATCCTAATTTCGGAGTTTCACCTGATCTTGGACGTAAGTTTGTTTATTCATGCAATATTCTCTCAATTTGATTGATTAAAGACATTATGTCGCGTTAAGACTTAAAAACAGGTTCTACTAGTTATCATAATACTCACTAGCATAACAAATCTATCATATTCGTTGCAATCACTACAGAACGAGGTGACCTTGGTGCATTAAATTGTGAGTAAAATATTTTTTATGCATGACAGCATGGTGGAAGAGGCGTGATGTCCCTTTCATGAAATATTATGTTTTTTGACAAAAATTGCTCAAATATAAAAAATGATGAAGATAAAAACTCACAAAATCATCCTCAACTTTTAAGTCTCGCAGCTGTACATATGTTAGACCTACAAATATGAGTGCCACAAGGTAATATGTTCGCATATAACAGTGCCGTTTTTTTATTCAAAGGACAGTTGAATTTTTCTTTCGAATATTTGAAAGATATCAATTAACATCTTTCCAAAATTGTAATTTGTAAAGCTTGCTGATCCTTGTATTTTATTTATAGGCGTTCATTATATCATGATCTGTATAGTTCATTTGGTCAATTAATGTTAAAATGGAAAGTAAGAAAATTTGACCGATCTTCTCCCTTTTGGTCCTTAGCATATTTAAATCCAGAAAAGCGCTTTACACACAGTTAAATTTTTCTTTCGAATATTTGTTAAAACTGGCAAATATTCCATATTTTTTTTTCTTTTAAACATAATTGTACCTTGAATATTAATTATTATTGCATTCCTCTTCTTTTCGGAATATTTAATAATAAACGTAAAAACGAAGAAATTCATCAAAGAAACTAAATGAAATTTCAATGAGAATACATGTTAATAAACTAGTCCACATTTTAAAATCTTTTATACTTTCCCGTCGTTTTGAATGCTTGTGAATTCTTATTTGTTTGTTTCAGTCGGACCTGACCCTTTCTTTGGCGGAGGTTAGTAGTAATTAGATTCACAAAATGCAGCTATTTTCTTCATTGTACAAGAATACATAACCTTCCTGTCAATATATATATTCTTTGTACTTATTTCGTAAACATAGAATTATTTCAACATTTAACTGTGAGTTGCTTGGGATTCTTCCTTCTTTCAACAGTAATCTAAGCATGACCTGTATATAATTCTTTATTCTTTCTAAAATAAACTAACTATGTCTGGTATAGGATTATTTCTACACTAATCTATCTCGTGTTTAACTGATGTAAGGCTTATTATGCAGAAAATTGTGCAAGTGGTAGTTAGCTAACAATATGCCTCACAAATGTCTCTCAAATACTCTTGCTCATAAATATGGAATATTTTTATTTTCGACATTTACATTAGAAATAGGCATGGATAGATTTTGTCAAGCAAAATTCTTATACGAAAATGGCAGATAATGCTTCCAGGATGGTATTAGAGGATTATTAAATAATGAAATTGGATAAAATAAAACATTTTACAGGATTCTATCCGGAATACAAAATTATCATTTTTTCACAAAAATGTGGGTTTGAGAACTCATAAAACTAGCTATCGGACAATAATCTTAAATAGAACACTTTTGTAGCTTGAAGTAAAATAATGAGATTTGCCATAAGATTTTTGGCACTCTGGTCCATGGTTTTTGCACGCACGTCTCCAAAGTTGAACTTTTGACTTAGAACATATCAATATTCCATATTTATGACCAAGTGTATAATATAAATATACAACTAATTATCGTTGATTTTTGCAAGATAATTATTAAGGTGTATATCAGTCAATAAAATAATGAAGACATTTTCTCCTATTCTTAGCGTGCGTGATTAAGCGGTTGGTAAATTCATGACAACATTTTAACAATTTGACAAAAAGTCATATTAGGGCTGTTGCAGTCGAATTTAAACAAAAATACGTTTTTCTTATATTGCAAACATACAAGACATCTATAGCCGCTTTAAATCCATGAGTATTTGATTATTTTAGCTGGAGGCGCTGGTGGAAACAATTTTTGGGGAGGTAACTATGACGACTGTTAC
>JARWCS010336886.1:0-11788 GCA_034783895.1 Geukensia demissa | reverse complement strand
TTCTAAGTTTGCAATCAGATATCTGTAATATTAAATCCTCCATTATTGGAGCACCACTTCATATTTGAAAATACAGGTACACACATAAATGTAGGTCATTGTAGTTTTCTAAATTAAATGTGACAATATAATTTTTCTATTTTAATCAAAATTAATGTTTAAAAAAGGAGAAAAATAACATATTCAGTTTGGGCATATGACTTCTTTCTTCTAAACTATCAATGATAATATACATTGTACACAGAATGTACCCATACTACCAACTAGTTTGTTAAAACGGAATTATGTTGTACGCAAAAGTGACTAATGATCTCAAAATCCTAGCTAAATCCCTGCCTAATATGATCTGTTGCAATTGGATTGTACAGAAAAATAGAAAAATCAGCAGAGTAAAGTTTTTTTCAGCTGGCTAATGACAGTTGCAACTGATGCCATTACATTGGTTTGCTAGCTATATTGACTGTTATCACATTTCATCACTGCCACAGTCCTGAAACATCATAATAACATTGCAAAGGCGTCATTAGGCAACCATTTAACAACGCACTTGTATGACTTACCTGCATGTAAATCCTTATGAAATATATGTAACATATTTGCATGAAAGTCTAAGAAGTGCTTTGTGAAATGCTTGCCACAATTATAAAACCCACTTTTACAAAGGATTTAAGGTCATATAGAATTAAAATCTGATACAGCATATTTACAAGTTTCCAATTTTTTGTCAATTTTATCTTTTGTTTCAGTTAAATAGTTACGAAGTTCTGTTAACTTGTCAGATTCTTCTGATAACTTCAGCAGGTCTTTCTGGATTATAATAACCTTTTCTAAGTGCTGCCGTAAGCTGGTTGTCTTAGATTTAATAGTGTCCCTCTTCTTATCAATATTGTAGCATGTGTCTACAAAACAGAAACTATAGTTAATATTGATCTTTGTCCTCAAATAGAATGAATTATAATTTACAAAACAATATAAATACGAATATGAATATTTTATTGAACCAAATCAAGGGCCCGTATAGAGCATGTTATATAATTAAATAGATATATTATAATGTGATACAATGTATATACATAATAATTCATTAATTTCATTTGAATAACAATAATCAAATAAAAGTGTGATAATATGTTCAGTTAGAAACAAGTGATATTAACAGTTTTAAAAGTGTTTTCTAACTTTAAAACATTCAAATATAAAATATGAGACTAGTTTGATAGTACATTCATCCTCATATGAAATACCATTCCATATAAAATTCAAAATTCTGAAACACATGCTAAAAAAAGAGTTCACATTACTGTGTGTTTTTGCAATTTTTTATTACATTTATTATCACAACATTGAAGTTTTTTCTCCCATAATTGTTATGGCCAAGATAATTTTATTCAGAATTCACTATGAACAAGGGACATAATTTTGTGTGTAGTTTTTGTTGCTGAGTCTTTAAAAATTCACAACTAAATTATTGCATATTTTTTATAAGTCTTGGGTACTTTTCCAAATTCTTTTCTCTTCAGGGTTATACTTTCCTGCCTTTTAAAGATACTTCTTACAAAGAAAGCATTACAGAACAATGTTTTCAAGGGAGATAATTTATATACAAATGAACAAAGAAAGAACTAGAATAATAAACTTTCTTTAAAAGTCTTCCTGTTATACTTGGAATCAATTTTTGCTATTATTTTTAATCCTTCAGTATGCACATTTCAACAATGAAATTTGAATTTGAAATCTATGATGTGTCAACCCTTCCTATATAATTGTTTTATTTTTATGTGGAGTTATACTTAAAGAACTCTCTCAAGTTGGAAGTTTATGTTATTTCATAATACAAAATTACCAATGTTGAATAAATATGAAGAATTTTTGTATGCTATATGTAAATTTCAAGGAGTAACCTCTCATAAGTGGCATTAGAATCAAAATGTAGGAAGTCCAAGATCCAAGTCAAAAATCAAGTTGATTTGCACACTTAGTATGACAGACATGCATGCAGACTTCCCAAAATGTGCCGGTCCGTCAGGCAAGTCAGGTAAAAATCTTGTTGGACTGGCAATTTCAAATTTCGTGTAAGACCAAAGGACCAGTATTTAAATTGATGGTGGTTCTGACTGGTAATTTTTCATGAACCTGGCCAATTTGTTAGCGACAATTCCTCTATTGAGATAGCTAAAAATGTTACCTTTTCTGCTGACCTCCCTCAGATCTTCTAAATCACATTTATTTCCAGCTATGGCTAGTACAATATTATGGGATGCATTTTTCTTCAATTCATTTACCCAATCTTTTACTGTTTTAAAAGTAGACTGAAATAAATTAATGAATAAAAAGTTCATGTTTTTTTCAACACATTTCAAATAACAGCATTAATATGATCAATAGAATAATGCACTCTATTAAGTCAAGGGGCCTGGGTGCCCGAGTGGTCTAGGTAGTTGATCTAAACTTACCTGACTGTACAGATCACTGTAGCCTATCAACTATACAGTTTGAGTTTTCGCCTGACTATGTACAATACAAAACGGGTTGAGTTTAACTCACATTGCACATGATAAGGTTTGTCAGTTACCTGTCCAAGGTTGGTGGTTCTCTCCGAGTACTCCGGCTTCCTCCACCAGTAAAACTGACCACCACAATATGACTGAAATATTGTTGAAAGTGGCGTTAAATCCCAATCAAACAAACAAACAATGTATTCATTCCAATAAATGAAATAACAATACTTTATTAAACAGATTTTATATCGCTTATACCATAATACTTATGACATGTAGAATGAAATTTGGGGGCAGATGCAAAGTGATGGCAGAAGCTCACAGAACTATGTAAGTTAGGGGAGCTAAATAAGGAATGGTTTGACTTCAACTACAACTCCCATGTTAGAATCATCATTGTAAGTGTAATTGGCACATTATGGTTACATTTAATGGTCTCACATTTTAATATTGGTGCCTTTAACAGCTTGCCTTACAGGGTAGTATTTTTCCATTTTTGAAGGCCTTAAGAAAACAACTAATTTTAAGTTGTTTGTAATTTTGACTTTTTTTGGACAGCTGTCTTATAATCATACCACATCTCCTATTTTTATAGTAAAACATTGTGACATGTAGAAAAACTTAATTTCACATTAATCATCTTATTTTATCGATAACTTTGATCATTAATTATCAGGTAATACCATATGTGTATGTGCTGGTACACTTACCTCTCTGGATACATCATAAACCACTATAGCAGCTGCTGCACCTCTGTAGTACATTGGAGCTAGAGATCTATACTGAAATGTATAAAATTGCATAAGGATAATAGTGGTATCTTATACTAATTGGCGTTAGAAAGTAACACTTGTATGAATAAAATGTTGAAGATGAAATAAAAATATTTGCTTTATTTATAAATTTTTATCTCTACACTTTCTTAAGAAATTTTGGGTATATTGTCCTTGTCTTCATCAGTCTGTCTGTCCATTCATCCTTCACAATTTCCTTTTTTACTGGAACACCTCCTACATTTTTGAAGTTTAGGTTTTAATTTTGTTACAGAATAGTTGCATGTTGATGTGCAATAAGATTTCAGAATTTTGATTTTTGTCCAGAGGACCAAATAGGAGACTAAAGCAAAGGGCTCAAATGGGTCAAATACCAATTTAAGATAAGCAACTGGAACTCCTCCTACATTTTTCAAGATATGGTTATAATTTTGTTACAGCAAAGTGGCATATAGCATGTATAGAAAGATGTCCAATAAGCTTCTAGAATTCTGATTTTGGTCCACTGGTCCAAACAAGGAGTCAAAAAGGGTCAAATACCAATCTGCCCATGGATGTGACTAGAACTCCTCCTATATTTTTGAAGATACGCATTTATTTTTGCTAAAAAAATGGTTGCTTATTGCATGATATGTGCAATAAGTTTTGCGAATTTTTGATTTGGTCAAGGAATTCAAAAAAAGTGCCCAAACTGCATATTCCTATTTAAGCAATGACGTGACTGGAACTCTTACTACCTTTTTGAAGATAAATTTTATTTGTGTTACAAAATGTTTACACATAGCATGTACATGCACAGTAAGCTTCTAGAATTTGATATTGGTCCATGGGTTGGAACCAGACCCAAATTGGTCAAATATTCATTTCAGGAATGTGACTTGAACTTCTACACGTATATTTATATCCCTATGCTAGTGATAGAGGGGACAAAATGTTTCCAGGTTCAGTGTTCATACATATGTACGTAGGTCATTAACCCAGGAAAATCTATGGAACAATTGGACATCGGAGGCTGGAATTTTTGCTCCTTATTGGGATCTGGGCAGGGACTATGCGAAAGGTTTGGAATTTTCATATTCCCCTTGGGGTGGGATAAAGTGTTAGCCTAAGTGGTCAATTTTTCTTTCAGGAAAGAACTACTTTTGTACTTTGAATACACTTGTGATGTAGATGAGGCAAAAGTTTTGGAATTTTTTATTTCTGCCCCGGGGTTCTGTTACATTCATCCAATAAGAAATTTTAACATTATCTTTAAATCTGTTCAGATGCCCACCCCTTACCCATATATTTCCATTTTCCTAATGAAAAGACGAGAATGGTTTATCCCTGGGAGTCATCCTCCATGTCAGGGCTGCCCCGTATGTCATAAATCATAAGAGAGTAGTACTACCATCAAAGCGAATTATCACGGTACATTGTACCACCTTTTCTGTATGGTAGCTATCCCTGAACCTCCCTATTTATAAATAATAGTGTTATAATAGCTCCCTAGCCTCCCTATTAATAAATGAATGTGTAATATAAGCCCCATAACATCCCTATAAATAGGATATTTAGGTGTGCTATCACTGAACTTTCCTATAAATGATTAATGTGTGGTAGCTTGCTATCCCTGAACCTCCCTATTACTAGATTATACTTTAATATTAGCCCCTTAACCTCCTATTCATAGGTTATTGTGAAATATTAGCCCAGACCGGTAGCTATCCCTAAACCTCAATATTAACAGATTATTGTGCAATACTAGTCCCTGCACTCCTATTCATAGATAATTGTGTCATACCTTTTCTTGGCCAGCTGTATCCCATATTTGGAAAGCAAAATGTTGATCATCAACTGCTATCTTCTTACTCATAAATGAAGCCCTAAAACAATCAATTTTGACATAACATAGTTTAGTATAATTCAATCCAGCATTTTAAGTTTCTGCGAATTGCCTTAACTTTTTGGAAACTAGAGGCTCAGCAAGGCTGAGCCTGTATCGCTCTTCTGATATTTGGCTAATCAGTATTTTTAATGTAACAGCCAATCAGAAAAAACAAATTCCCATAGTGTCCATGTTTTTTGTCTGATCGGGACGAAATGAAGAGTCTTCATAAAGGACCTTCCATAGATGCTCCAAATTAAATACTAATCTATTTGGCCAAGCAGTTTCAGAGAAGTTTTCTTAATGTATAAACAAGAATCATCCATGGTGGCCATGTTTTTTTTTACCTTTGGCCAGGTGAGCTAAAAAATTGGCTGTTTCAAGGAAAAATATCTTTCATTTCCAGCAATATAATTACAATTCCAGACAAAATTGTTTTGAGCTTCTGCCATTAATTCAACAAAACAATCTTCAATTTCAACAGTTGGCGAGATGGCTAAACCAAAAACATGAATTTATTTTCCTAACTCTGAATATTTGTTCTTGTACCCAATGCTAAGTCCAACTGAATTGTTTTGTCACCAGAAACTTGACCTATATGAAACTTACAACAATGTTAACAGCATTTAATAGAGTAATTGTGCTTTTTTGAGTTAAAATATTGTCTGAAAACCCCAGCTGAATAGTGATGTCATCAATTATAGTCTATTTACTGTATGTGTAACATGTGAAAGGTGAACTATTGAACAAATGAACACAGAAAAGTGCTTGACAAAGTAATATGACTGGATCAATGATCATTTTGACCCTCATTATCCCTGATATTAGAGTTACTTTGGTTGCATTTTTATAAGGAATTTTTTGGAAGTTACCCCCATCAAAACTGGATGAAAAACAGAAATTTTTGACATATTATGCCAAAATGACTTTTTGGGCCATCATGGGGCCATTATGACCCCATTTATCTCAAAAATAGTAAGATCTGTTGACCGAAAGCTCTCATTGAGATTAATCTAATAAAGAAAATGTCATTAAAATGGATTGTAAAATAAAAATTTCTCATCTCCTGCAAAATTGCCTTTTTTAATATAACCATTAATATCAGAAAAGATATATATAAAATATATTATAAAACCAAATCCCCTTTTAGTTCCTCTATCAGAACAGGTGAGTGCTAGATCACCTGAAATCAATACCAACCTTTTTCTAGTACATGTACTAAAAATCAATGTCCCCTAATAAAAAGGGATAGGTTTACTAAAACAAAAGTTATTGTGCAGGTCCCAAACTTGTCTACAGATGCAAATGCCAAAGCTGACAATGACAGCCCATACCATAAAACAATCAGAATTTTTTAGGGTCGTATAATTAGCCACAAGGAGAAAACTGCTAAAAAGACAATCCAATATAACTCAAATAATAGGTGCTAACACCATCAAATACCTTTAGCACAGGAGAGACACAAAATGTTCTTTGTTCCAATATCACAAATGAGACAAAATAGCATGTTAACTATATTTACCCAATAGTACTTTCCAATGCTGGTTTAAATGAATCTGTTACAAATCTCATTACAATACTGGACTTCCCAACACCTGATTCCTGAAGATAAAAAACTGAATATGATATCATATATAAACACATGTAAATACTTGTGTGTACTGTGAATAAATTTATCACTATAGTATGATTATAAAATTGTATCCAACTGTTATTTTTATCAGTGTCAATGAAAGTAGTTGAAACTACAATGCATTTATGAATTGCACCTAAAATTTTGTTTACATGTCATGGCCTATAAGGCATCACAATTCAAGCAAATCTGGAAAAGATTATGGTGTTCTGCAAATCACAAATGTACTGATTCACCCCAGGAAAATGTACTCAAACTTGTGTTTAGAAAATAATGTGGATGAAATGTAATTACAAACTAGCAAACATTAATCATTATTTAATTTCTGAATAAGTTTCAGTGCAGTTCAATTAGTCCTTTGGAAAAATGTAAAATTCCAAGAGAGTTAGAGAGGAACCCCAAGACCCAAGGCTCCTACAAGCCTGTAATTGCTTTAAAACCTGATATACAATATAAAAATAGGAGATGCGGCATGGTTGTCCATGAGACAGCCATCCACCAAATGACAGTCAAATCTAACTTCAATTGACTTTGAAATCATTCGATTTAACTTTGGTTCCAGATGAGCAAATGGTTTTAGACAAGAAGATTTTTTAATAAAATCCTGTAGAGATCTAAAATAAATTGACTTTGGGTTAGTCAGCCATCTTTGTTCGTAGGTGTGACCATTAGATATAATTCTGATACGGACCCACCTAATGACCATTCCACCAAAGTTTGGTCTCATTTGAGAAGGATTACCAGTAATCCAGATGAGATTTTTTAATGAACATTCTATAGGGTCCTATGCTAAACTAAGTTTGGCTGGGGTTGGCCATCTTGGATGGCAAGGGTGGGGGTCATTGGATACATTTCTGCAAGAAGATCACCAAGTTTGGCATAAACTGGCCAGACAGTTTTGGAGAAGATTTCTTTTTAAAGTATCCCCTTTTTTCTATATTTAGTATTAGCAACCATGTTGGATTGTGGATCACAACCTTGGATTAAATTCTGAATTGGGACCATCCAGGGACCATTCCACTTAATTTGGTTCAGATTGCCACATTTGATTCAGAGGAAAAGATTAAAAATGAAAATTTTAGACAGATGATGGAAGACAAATGCAAAGTGATAACAAGGCTCACATTACCTTCATGACCTTTTATACCAGGCAAGCTAATCATCTTATACCGTATACCAGGAAATTTTTGTGTTTTGATATGCTCCCAGTTAATGTTTTACCGCCAAATTTACCCTACAGGTAAATTCTACTGCTAATTTAACTCTTTAAAAAAATTACGTATTTGACAAAAATTGTGAACAAATTCCGAAATGAAAACAACCCCATATATGGTACTTTTTACAATTTTATACATAAATATGAACTACTGTCATAATTGTAAATGATGTGATCATGTTTTAAATTCACAAATGTTGAAAATATGTAATATTTTTTTTTAAATCCAAAATACTAAACTTATAAGGTGTCATTTATCATGCTTATTTTGAATGGCACCATCTGTTTCCAAATTTTATATTTTAATTCCTTATAGGATGCCTTGAAAATTGTACATCAATACATCACACTGAGAATAAAATAATATTTAAAAAATATTTTTCAAATTTCTAATTATTTCTAATAGGTGCCCTGATCCCATACATTTTGTACCAGAAAAATATACACAGATGCCTCTGCCCTACTACCAGTAAATATTTTTGAAAACATGCACCATAACCAGATGGATGTAACTCCAAAATATCTAACCCCACGATAACATATAGCATATGGAGACAGGATTTAAATAAATCAGCACTATTTTGAACCATTAAACTAAACAGTCAGGGATCCTACTTGTAAAAGTAAATGAAATTAACTTGTACAAGTAAAATATAAGGTGCTGAAATTATCTCCCTTGTGCTATTTTATTTATGTTTACTTGTATAAGTAAATAAAGTCTAAATTAGCTCAAATTCATAAATCTTGTACAAGAAAATTATTCAAAATGTGAAACGGACTTTACTTAAACAAGTAAAATTAATTAACTTGTACAGGTAAAAACTATTTACTTGTGCAAGTAGGATCCCTCACTGTAAAAAGAACAACTGTTACATCAGTTGTAATTTGTGATTAAGGGTCACTAGATACAAATCTCTTGGTACAAGTCAATGGGGATTCAACATAATTTCCAATAGAAGATCTGCCTATTTCTAACTTAAATTGTGTTTTCTCTGTAAACAAACACTAGAGGCTCAGAAGTCTGAGCCTCTATTGCTCACCTGACATGGGGCCAATTAAAAAACAAACATTAAATAACCAATAAAAGCTGTGATCGTTGTTTCACTGTAGAAAGCACCTTGCATAGAGGCTTCCTGTTAAATATTGTTACACTTGGCCAGGTAGTTTGAAACAATTTTTTTATGTTTGGCCAATCAGAAACAACAATAGTCCATGTTTCTAGTCAGATTGGGACAAATTGAGGAAATTTTACAAAGGACCTTTCAAACATGCCCCACATCAAATATTGATCCATTTGGTCAAGTGGTTTCACACGAGAAGAATTTTTCATGAATCAACTTACAAGAAACAGGAATCATTCATGGTGGCCATACTTGTGTCCAATCGGGATAAAACGAGGAAACTCGATCAAGGATTTTCCACAGATGCTTCACATCAAATATTAATATCCATTTGGCCAAGGGGTTTCAGAGGCAAAGATTTTTTTGTGCATCAATCATCCACGGCGGCCAAATTTGGCATTGCATCAATCTTATCTTGCCTCCATTTAATGACATCACCGTATCAAATTGTCAGATATACTGTGACTGATGATATCTTTTGTTGTCTTATCATCAAGAACCTCACCCTGAGGTTGCTTTCTGCAATTTTAGCATGTATTAGAGAAGTACATGTATCTTCTTTTTGCAAGTATTTTTGTTTAATATATTAATTGTTATTCAGGTACTCTCTAGTCAGCTTGGAGAATTTCTGTTTGATTTTTACAGTTAGTCTGAGGCCATCCTTAATAAATTGTTGGTTTGCTGTTTACCTACCCACATTTTCAGAAGTGAGTAGATAGGTAGATGTTTTTTTTTTTTTTTGGTCTGAGATGCATGTCGATGTAAAGAAAAGCGGCCAATTTTTTGTTTTTGCCGACTGGACGCATGTAATGTTCTGTCTCATAACAGAAGCAGACACGGACGCAATTTCCGGAAATTCTGATAAAAAAATTTCAAATCCACAGTGATTGAAAAAATTTGAGTCGCGGCAATTTCAATGAGTTGGTCAGTAAACAGCAAACCAACATTTTTTTATGGATGGCCTGATACTACTTTTGGTTTCTTTATTTTCTTTGACCACTTATCAGGTAGGATTGGGAATCCACTAAACTTGTTAAAACCCTACCATATTTCTTATGTGCCTGTTGTTAAGCCTTGTTAAAGGCCTTGTGGAGATCTCTTGATTTCTTAATTTCTTCTGTTTTTCTCAAAGATTTGAGTGTGTATTCTCTGACATTTACCCCATATTTTCTTTTTCGTAGTAGCTTAAGTATTGCTTTCACTATCCTGTATGTATTGTTTTTTTTTTATTTAAATAAAATAATGGTCACATTAAATCACCTGCTTTTCCTATGTGGAGGGTCTGACAGTTTTACAGGTGTGTAAATTATACTTTCACTTTCAATGACTTTTGTCGAACATATCAACACAACATGTTTAATTCCATGTATACTCACAACAACTGTCACTAAGGATATCCTTTTGTCATTTATTTTGATTTGATTTAAGATAACTACGTGATTTTTGCTGTTTAACAATATAATCATATATGTAAGTTGTAACCTTAAAAAGTTTATTGACAGCTTCTTACCCCTAATAAACATAGTTTAACCTCACGAACGGCCATCGTTTTCAATTGTAAGCCATATTTCAAGTGAAAATAAACCAAAAAATAATGTGGTGTCAAAAGAATAAGAGCCTTATATCAATCAAGTGGTGATTGTTATCGTTTTCCCTGTTTTCACAACAATACTTGTCAACCGTCAGCCATGTTTTAATCACATGATTTTTTTTGCTTTGCCTATTTACCGAAAATCTCTTAAATAATAATAAATGACAACGGTCTATTGTTCTAAATGGAACTTAAAAAAAAATTCACAAGTCTTCTCCTTTTAATTTAAATGAATAAAACATGTTGTTTCATTTACTTTCAACTATTTCAGTAAATTATGGTGAATTTGGATTTCCTATCTACATTTCAAGGAGAATCCTTTCATCAGTAACATCTTTTACGAAATGGAAGCCTATGCAATTTTGAAATAAAAAGTTTGTTATTGGAAAGTAGGAAAAAATAATTTGTTTTTGATCAAGTAAGAAAAAAAGAACGGTATAAAATTGGGAAAAAGTTTGCTCATAATAAAATATTTTAAAAAAATGCTACATACAAATTAAGTATGGGGTTACATATATTTAGTGTCTAAGGGAAAATTTTAATGTAATTTCCAGTTTGTATTTTATGACACAGTGTCAGTTTAAACTAAATATCCAAAGATATCATCCACTGAGAGAGAGAAAATCAGGTTTGTATCTTTTATATACTAGAGGTTAAGATATCTAGCTTAGCCTGTATCAGTGGCGTAGCAACCAAACAAATATTGGTACTGCTCTGTAGCGGAAGTGCTGGGGGGGGTCTGGGGGCATGCTCCCCCTTAAAAATTTTGAAAAATTGATACAAATCTGTGCAATCTGGAGCCTTTTTAGTCCATATAATGATATCCTTTTTATGCCAGTCATTATGTAAAAAATTCTTGACATTTTCTATTTGCCGCAGTCATGTCATGCCATGACGTTGGGGATATACTCTTATAGCAATTTATTACCATCGGGACACCACTAACGTATGCCAAGGATATTGGGTGTAGTTTTTGAAATCAATTTATTCACAATTTGTTTGCACATTTTTCTGTTTTTAACTTAAAATTGCTGAAATTATTGGTACGGTTTTCCGTACCTTGGAAAAATATTGGTACTGCCAAAGCCG
>JARWCS010336877.1:0-11789 GCA_034783895.1 Geukensia demissa | reverse complement strand
TACAAAATTAACACCATTTTATAAGAATACGGTAGACAGTTTTTCTTTCACAACGTATTTACCCATTCCAGCAAACTTTGACATAGAGTATAGGTGAAAATGTTCTATCTTAATAAATAAATAATAGGTAAATATTAGGTACCAAATTATTTAACTAATAATTCAGTATTGAACTGAATATTAAAATAAAATACAATAATTACCATGACAAAACTCAATTGATCAATGGAACACTTAACAAAGCAACATAATGTGTCATTAGCATTTAAACAATGATAAATGAAAGTAATGATTATTAATGATTTTACAAGATTGACACTTAAAACATGACTTTGACTTTGGTGAAGTATTAATTGTGCTCTGCTTATTTGCTTATTATACTGACAAAATATCAAATCAGAAGCTACAGGAGTGGGCACACTAAAATGTCTCGCCTGCATAAAATATAGACAAAAATATGTTTCAAATTTTACAAAATCAGTCATCCATGCAAACATTGTCAAGGACAAATGTCATGTGGTTATCACAATTTCATACCACAAACTATAGAAAATTAGAGAAAATATTTAATATGTATTACTCTTTTAATAATACCAATCATTTACTTTCATTTTTTTATTATTTAAACACTAATACTATTTCCTCAAGAATTACCTACCATGGATTATCATGAAGTTCTTGTAATCTATGTAGATATTTCTGTTTAAAACTCTCAGCTCTTTCTATCACATCAGGTCCTGATTGACTTTTAATTGCCTGATCTCTTGTCTGTATAATAACATAAGATTCAGCTCACAATATTTTAAAAACAATTGTATGATGGTTTTTTTATATACAGCAGATTTTAATATAAATATACTCAAAAATGCATTTATTTAAAAAATAATCCTCTTTTTCAGTAGTTTCAATACTTGTGCCTAAAACATAAGGTTGTTCTTTATTTACCGTCCCCAAATTTTTGCAACAATTAATTTTCACTAAGTCATCAGTGTATATTTTAGATTTAACATTACCAACCTTTTCAGCAGTTTTAGAAAAGCAATCTAACCAGTATTCTCTAGCTGCTGTGTCTTTTGTTAAGTCAACTGTGTCTGGTTGATAACTATTAGCATCCAGCAACAGTGGACAAGGGTATAAGGCTTTGTCTAGTTTATCTAACTCTAACATGTCAAACTAAAAATAACAAATATTATTGTATAGCAGAATAATATTACAAAATAGCATTACCAGAATTAAGCATAAAAAAGTGATGTCATTGATTCCATAAATGTTGTTTTAACATCTAAACTGATGTCCACATGACTTTGTACATAAAATTTGTAAGTGAATGGCTGCATTTACACTTATTACTCCAGTTACTTTATCAATTAATGAATAGGGTCAAATTTAAAGAATTGGCAAGAATAATTATTTCTAGTCACATAACCTCACAAAGAAGTTTTTATCAACGGTAAACTTCTATGTTGTCATGATACTGACCAATTAATGCAGCAACTTTATAATACTTGAATTATGATGGAACATAACATATAATATAAACCAATTAACTGGTATTGCTGTAGGATAAGAATTCTTTCAAAGGAAACAGAAAACTGAGGAAAATAGTGTACTTACTGTGGAACTTCTTTCTCTGCTGTCTAACATTGGATTAGATTTTGACAAAGCTGAACAACCAGCAAAATTTTCTCCCCATGTATACCTATCTGTATCTGAAAACAATATATATAATAGATTACTATTATATAATCAGAAAAGTGCTATCCACAAGTATGTCTCTACCATTCATCTTAAATACTTTTCATACATGTGGCTGATGTCAGACCAATGGTTTATGAGATAAAAACTAATCAAAAATTTATATTGATATTAATATCATTTTATTTTAATAACCCTTCTTAGCTAAACAATGTCCCCGAATTCTTATAGTGGCTAATTTCCTGCATGTTTTAAGAGAAAATGTTTTCTCTCAACAAATTGTCCATTCAAAATTAAACAAAATGTAACAGGTTGTGGCCCTACCCCTTTAATTTGAATTGCTTTTCAAAGTCACAACTTTAGAGGAGCTGACAGCACCACAAAGAACAAATAAAAAATCTTGTGACAACAAAAATAATGAAGTATACAAACATGAGAGTAAGATATGTTATGTTTACCTTCCTTTTCAGCACCTTTTAAAAATGCTCCTATTGCACCAAGATATCCCTCATGTCTTAAAAACAAAGCTTTGATCTCACCCTACATAAAAACAGAACATTAACATTATTAATTTTTCATTATGTCATAATATACATCATGTCTGAAAATGCAGATTAACTGGAAAGTATGGTATTTCATTAGTGCAGAAAATAGCATGTCAGCATGTAAAAGGTGGAGAAATGAAAACTGTGGTAGGTGTGAACTCAATAATTTGATGCAAAGAGTAATGTGCTGGATACAGTAATATGATGGCCATTGTATCATGTTAGACCCAGTAATGTGCAGAAACATTGATCCACAATATGTTTCCTTTTGTCTTATAATCTTTGAGTGATTTAATGAAAAACAAAATCATTTAAACAAATTAAAATTTTCAATATCCTATAAAATTGCATTTTTTTTTTGCCACTATGGCTCTTTTTTCTATGATCATAAAAGATGGAGAAAATTGGTTGTATTCTATTGAAAGCTCTAAATATGATGAATCAAACAAAATAAAGCATGAAAATAGGTCACCGTAATTTGTTAATTTAACATACAGTAACCTGCAATCCAGTGGATGTCATTTACTCCATGTTATGTGTTACTTGTTTTACATTGTATACTTATTTGGTCAATAGTTGTTACATTTGAATATCATCACATTTTATTCTTGGGGCCTTCTTTATCAGCTTGCCGTATGGTGTGGTTATGAGTACTTTGTTGAAGCAACCTGTAGATGTTTGTAATTTTTACATTTTTTATGGCTGTCTCATAGACAATCATACCACAACTCTATTTTCTATATGTTCATTTAGCATACCAATGTTATCAATTCCCCAAATAAAATCAATAGCTCTATTCTATATATGCAAAGCAAGCTTACCTTAGACCAGAAGTTGATTGCAAAACTGATTGTGTGCATTGTAAGAGGATGTCCTCTGATGAAATAACCTCCAAAATAAATCTTCTTCAACTGATGAAGTCTACAGTACAGGAAGGCCAATTGTCCTATATCATTACTAATAGATAACAATAAACTCCTAGCCACATCTTCATCTTTGTATTCAGGCACTGCAAGATAAGAGGAAATAAAAATAATAATAAGTGTGTGTTTGACAACTTAATGTTCTGTGAAAATTTTTTTTCAATGCAATAAAATTCAAAGTATTAAGGCCAAATTACGGTAAATTTATACTGTGGATGTTGAAAGTTGTTAAGTGATGGTTGATGGTGTTTAACGTCCTACACAGCAATTTAATGCTCTCAGTCAGATGGTCCGAGGTGGAACTTGTAGTGTAACTTAGACATTTGTAAATTGTTTAAATAATTTGGACTGGAGAAGTGGCTAGGTTGTTGGGACTTGTTCAAACTTGGATGTTATTGTTTAGGACTGCATGAATTAGGTTGTGTAATATTTATTCTCTGGTTCTCAGACATTCCCATTAGGCATGAGAATACAATAGTTAATTCTGGTATAATTTCTTTCTATAATTTGAAACATTTTTGAAAGATATGTCATACCTTGGCATATTTCCTCTTTTAAAAAATTAAGATATAAACTTTATCTGTCCTATAAGTTTTTGTTTGTAAACACAGGCATATTTAATTTATTCCATTTTTTTCTTGAAAATGATAATTGAAAATTCTTAAAAGGGGAAAATTCTATAAAATGTTTATTTTTACTTTGATTTTGGACCTTTCATTTTTAACCAGATAAATAAGAACGGCAACCATCAATTTTTTTTCTAAATATTTTCTGAAAGCAATCTCAGAGAAATCAAAATTAGGAAACTGGCTGATAAGAAAACACAATAAAGCCATGGCTGTCATATTAGTTGATAGATAAAAGACTTCAGAATCTGGTGTCTTGCATTGACAAAGCAAATTAAATTTCAATAACTTCAATGTTAGGGTTAACCATCAATTCACTGCCAAAAAACAACAGCTATCTGTCAAAATTCAGAAAAAAATCATATTATTTCAAAATCTATCTTATTTGTATGTTTTAAACAAGAAAACTTTTGAACAAGTTTCATCAAATTGAATGAATAATTGACAAATCTTTTGAAGTCTTACAAAATTGTAACTTTAGAATTAACCAAAACCCAAAAGCGAAAAACCTAAGTCAAATTATCTAACAAAATATGAAAAAAAATATTTTTTTTTCCTAAATATTACTCCAGATGATATATTTACATCATAAAGAATCTTAAAGCAAGTTTCATAAAATCTATGAAGATTTGATATAGCTTTTAAGGTTTTAAAAACTATAACTTTTGGGTTAACCAACACTCAAGAGCAAAAAATATTACTGGATGATATATTTACTTCATAAAGAAGCTTCTGAACAAGTTTCATTAGAAGCCATGCAGCTTTGACAAAGCTATTCAAGACTTAAACTTGAGATAAAACATGGTGTGGACGACGACTACAATGACATCGACAACTATGATGACACAATTGTGACCTCTTTGTCTGGCCCTCAGCAAATTTATATCGCAGGCAAGACAAAAAATGAATTTACAGAGGTCTATCCATTTTAACTACATACCAAATTAAGGTTCTTTTACCCTTGTGGTTTCAAAGGAGAAGATAATTTAAGATTCCCCAATAAGAAACAAGAACTTCCTGTGGCAGACATGTTAGTGAACTGACTGGAGCAATATAAGGAACCTTTATACAGGCATCCCATTGATGCTTCGGGCAAGGTTCCAGTTCATTTGACCCAGTGGTTTCAATGGAAAAAAATAAAATGTAAATGTTAATGAACAAACAGACTCTACATGACACCAAATGATGACAAAAGCTCCAATGGTCATTGGCGAGGTAAGCTAATAATGTATCTTAAGTCCAACATAACACAATTCACTAAATATCTGTTAAAACAACTTAATTATAAACTGCTCACAAGGTCATCATATTATATGTGTTTCATCTACTTTAACGTATAAACATCAATGTAATACACAATAAACTGTACCCTGACCCATATCTGTCCGGGCAGCTTTCCCAAAACTACTGGCTATAATATCCCCTGGTAATCCAATGGTTGAGTATGCTCCTCCATAAATATCTCGAACTAACATGTCAACATTTTTGTGGTCACCTTTTTCTGCTAGCTCTAAAAGGTCATCAAATGTCTAAAAATAAAAAATCCTTCCACATCAAATCCTTCAAATTTTAAAATAAATAGTCAATCTAGATAGAGATTTAATTAAGAAAAGACAAAAATCAAAAGTCTACATTTAGTTTTTTTAAATTGGGTTACCTTGGAAATAATGGCAAAAAACTGCATAAAAACAAGAATTGTCACCATTTTTGATTCAGAATGATTATAAATAAAGAATTTAAATTTATTACAATTTTCATTTCCACATTTTGGGGAAACTGCAATATTTTAAGAGAAATTAAAAGCATCAGTTTTGTGTTAAAACTTTTTATCTGTTTGGTTTAAGGATCCTAAATGTTTTGGTACATTTTTGTGAAAAAGCAGATTTGTGCTAATGTCTGGAAAACTTTTATCCCTAGTTACAAGTTAAATTAATGAATACTAGAAATCAATGCAATTAATTTAATATAAAGTGAAATTTGTTTTTACTAGTAACCATAATGTATGTTGTGACTTGTGGGAAAATGAAATGTTAATTTGCAGATTTTACCTGCTAATAATGGATCATAAAAAAATAATATTTGGATTTAAATTGCAGTACATGATAAAAAGGATGACAATATGTAATCTGTGATAAGGAAATTTCCCCTGATGAAGACCTGTTTGGTCAAAAGGTCGAACAGTATGGTTTAAATTTGGAACAATTATTTGTGACTTTTCCCTGAAGGAAACAAAATGTACAAGAATAATGGATCAGTTGCAAGGTTTGGTTCTAAAACACCATCAAGATTTTTGACAGGACACTATTATAACAATCAGAAAAATCTCATCAAAAATATGGAAACAAGTGTTCTGGTATATAAGACATTTATAGAGAGACAATATACTGTAAATGCAGAAATTATTGTGATGTTTTTATTATTGCAAATAATGTGACAGGATTGTAATCTCAATAATAAGAAATGACATTCTGAAATTTTCTAATTATTGTGTAACACCTTTAAAAATAAAACAAAATAAAACTTGCATTATCATTGCCATTCTTACATTCATAATAGTAAATGCATACCATAATTTCTGAATTTACAGTAGATGGAAAGGCAATCAACCATGTTATAAAATGGTATAAATATGAAATACCTTAGCCTTTGTTAAGATTGAGCCTAGACCCCAAAATGTACCACCTCCTGTTGATGTACCTCCAATTCTTTCATATTTAGTCTCAGATTCAACCTTTAATAAAGAAAAAAATATATATAATTATTTAGTATATCTATTTGCATGCAACACTAATGAATCTAACTTATTGTGTAAATTAATTTTTAAACTGCATATTTATTTACCATAAAAATTAGACTACATGTCAAATTGGCAGTAAAAATCCATTCCAGGGAAGGGTTTTGACTTAAAAATAAGGTTCAATATAAGGGTGAAAAATTCCAGACCAAATACCATACCACCATAAATGTTCAATGGAAGCACATCATAGTTAAATGGCTATATCAAAATCAGAACCATTTACTTGGAACACAAACAATTTTATATTTCATTGAAAATAAAAGATTTCAAGCATTTGATTTTGATTTTCCTATTATTTGTGTGCATTTCTTTCCACTTCTTCACTACATACCAATGTTTTTTTTCACTTTATTTGTTTACTTCCAGTAGAGCCAAAAACCAACGATTCGTTGAAGTTCCCAGAAAGAACCATTCAACTGTTATTGTATTCAGGCTGCGAGTGAGGCACTGATTAAAGAATTTTGTAAAAATGTTTCCTTTTTTAGTAGCGATATATGGTGACCAAATATACTAAAAGAAAGAAAACCATATTTCCATTACTCTGTCAGTATCAAAATACAAATTTACCAATGTTGTATTAATATGGCAAATTTTTAAATGCTATATGCACATTTCAAGGAGTAACATCTCATAAGTATCTAGAGGTGAGCTTTATTGCAAATTGTATGCACATCACCTTTGTTGCCTGACAATGTGACATTTTCCTTCATGCAACCCAATTTTTTTTTATTTGTGCCTGTGAACAGGAACTATTGATCAGTACAGATAAGAGGACATTGCTGCAAATTATCGATAAAAAATTTTTTTTTATAAAGGGAATATCCTTGTCCAAGTACCTGTCAATCTTTTCACAATGAAGATATGCTTATCTTGTAAATAAATTAAATAAAACAAATAAAAAACCTCAAATTCAGCTTGTTGATATAGAAAAAAATAGATAAAAGATTTATGTATAAGAGAAAATAAAATTGTGCAACATCCAAACACTCTGAATTGCCAATAAAAAGCACCACATAACTGTTCTTTATCTTATTGACTAGATATCATTTAGCAGTACAAGTTACATGTATCAATTACCGGTAACTGGCTTAATAAAACAAAGACAGGGTTCTCACTAGGACTTTTAATGGTGAGTACTGTGACTTATCACTTTTTTAGATGCCAAGTCAACAAAATGTTTTGTAGGTGTCCACAAAATTTTGATTTCTATACTTGAAAGCAGAACAATGCTTATCAAGAACTTTTAATAATGACCTTTTCTCATTTGCAGATGTCAGTCCATCACTATTAACTGAGCTCCATGTAAAAATAGACATAAAGTCAAGAACCAAAATTTGTAATTTACCTATCAACAGTGTATTTGAGAGATTGAACAAAGAAATCTATGTGTGATCTAATTGCATAATCAACATCAGTCAACTGCAATGCCTAGAGCATATGTTGATTTTATTACCTGTCACCTTCTAATAAAAAATGCTGTTTAAGATTCAAATTAAAATGCTGCAATTTTTCACACTAACAAAGTTAAACCTAATTATGAAATACAGCTAATAATCTTCACATCCCTCCAACAGACACATGAGTTTCTAACATGATGAGTCGAAGATGCTTTTCAGGCATCGAGGACAGGTTATAGGTGGCTTAGATGCTTTACAGGCGTCAAGGACAGGTTATAGGTGGCTTAGATGCTTTACAGGTGTCAAGGACAGGTTATAGGTGGCTTAGATGCTTTACAGGTGTCAAGGACAGGTTATAGGTGGCTTAGATGCTTTAAAGGCATCAAGGACAGGTTATAGGTTGCTTAGATGCTTTTCAGGCATCAAGGACAGGTTATAGGTGGCTTAGATGCTTTACAGGTGTCAAGGTCATGTATACATGGCTTAGATGTGTTTTATGCCTCCAGGACAAGTATATGTAGCTTAAATGCTTTTCACACATCCAGGACGCATATACACGGCTTAACATGAACTCTGATAAAGGCAAAGTATTACCTTTACAAAACTGACACCAGATCCAACATTGACAAGCAGATAAGGAAAAATATCATGATCAATGCCTTGAAATTGGTATTCTGGTTGTCCATGTCTCTGGTAGATGAATGCTTCATCTGTAATGTTTTTCAGGAGAAAATTGCAGCCATTTATCAAACATTCCATCTCATCTTCTTTGTCCAATCTACAATAAGAACATTTTCAATTTCTGATTATTACAAGAACTGATTAAAACCACTGTATGGTCATAAAGGTATATTACATGGATAATTTATATGTTTTGTTATATGTACATCTTTTATTTTTTACATACATTTTTTTTTTATTTGGGGCATTTTAGAGCTTTTCACAAGGAGTGGTTTTTCACATCTGTTGAAGCCTTATGAAGGCCTCGATTCATTAATTCCTATGTTTTCTTGTGGTTGGAGTGCTGTCTCTCTGATACTTATCACAAATCTTTTCATTTTCATATTGTATGGTCAGGAATATGTTTACTGCGTATTTTTTCCATTTCCATATTGTATGGTCCGGAATATATTAAAAAAAATCAAGAAACCAAAAGCTTCCAACAACCTGTATCTAACAACTGATAATTGCTCCAAGCATTGTTGATTACCAGGATGGAATTCTGGATAGAAACATCCATGGACCATTAGATACCAGTAAAGTTTAATTGCAAATAGTTCAGCAGATATACAAAGAAGATTCTGGGTAATTTCCTTTGTTATGGGATCCTACATTTAAACAAGTTTGGCTGTGCCAGCCAGCTTGGTTTGCCAGCAGTTGCAATTGGCTCAGTCATTCAGACAAGAGATTTTTTAGTATAATTATCCTGTAGTGTCTTATGTTAAACTAAGTTCAGCTGTTGTGTCTATTGATGGATATTGTTTTGGTATGGGACTTTCTAAGGACAATTCCTCCAAATTCTGTTAGTTATAGACATGTCTTTTTACCATTTGATCCAAATACGTCAACTGATTTTGGAGATATGCTATTATCAGGAATAAATAACATAGTGACATATAGTAAATGGTTTTGTGCTACAGAATTGTATGCAGTAAAGAGGAATATGCTAATAACAGGTATGTGATTAAGTGGAGTTGACTGTATCCGAACAATACATTTCCAGTGACAAGGATGAAAAAATCACCAGACATACTTCAAGTTCCTTGTCCGATTGAAATTCTGTCAGTCATGTCTGTTAAACCGAAGGTTTTCAAGAATTTTACTTTGTTGCTAGTAATTACTTTTTGATATTTTGTTTTCTAAAAGTTAAATGAACTCTAATGTCTAATGAGAAAATATCCAACCACCAAAAAAAGCAATATGGAACTATTCAGACATTCAGAGCAGTCTGCATCTAACCAAATAAAAAAAATCAAGTTTCAGAAGAAAAATACAAATTTCATCTCTGACTTAAGATACACTATTTCAACCATGTCAACTGATCCTTAATTATGGTCAGTAAATAATGTATATTTTAAACCATTATTCATATAAAATAAACGCAATTTTAGAATGTTTAAAGTGCAATTGAAATACAAAAATAGGAGATGTGGCATGATTGTCCATGAGTCAGCCATCTACCAAATAACAGTCCAAATTACACTTCTGCGGGTTACAATTGTCCAATTATGATTTCTGGTAATTAGCTAAATCTGACCGCAAGATTACCGTAAGCCCAGGAGAAAACAAAGAGAGGCGTGTGATTGGTCAATATTAGAAACCAAACTTATCATTATAAGATTTGTTGATAATCCGTTAATAGAAAATTTTCAGTTTCTGAGACAGGGGTCCAATGTTTTTGAAAAAAAATGGAAAAATGATAATCATGGGAAATATGGGGAAATCCCAGTTAAAAAGGTTGCCCCTTTTTAACCCTCAATTTTTGCAAACAAATGCAGCACGAACCTATGTATTTTCTTTCGTTAATTTGAATTTCAACATGTCTGTATGGGTGTAACCTAAGTTTTGAAAAGGAAATTCCACTATTTCTATTTTTAGATTTGATTAATGCCAAAGTAGGGGACCCCCTATGGAAATAGCATTATGGCATAATTGAGCTATTGTAACCTACAGGTCCCACTATGACTTTACGGGAGTCCATACCAAAACAAAAGTTGTAAAAAGGCCCCAAAAAAACAAAATGTAAAATTTACATTTTTTTCTCGTTACACACAGACCAAGTTCTGATATTTCCATGATTACCTTACTAGTTATGAAGATATCTTTTCTCGTTATTGTGGATTCAACTATCAACTGTTTTAAAGCCTGTCCAATTGCTCTTTCATTTCTATAAAAGGCAGCACAGTCAAGATGTCTGTATCCTGCCTTCACTGCAGCTCGTATTGCTTTTAACACCACCTCTTCTCCCTGTTAGAACAAACAGAATATTGAATTAAGATAGATTATTACTAAAACTTCCCACAGATATTATTTTTCCTACTTTGCCGAAATGTAATCTGTATCAAGGCATTTCAAAAAATTAAAACGAAAATATATATCACTGTACTTGTTTTCAAGTTTCTGTTGGTTCAAAAACAGCTTATTTTACAAAGCTTATATTGGGAAAATACAAAATTTTGCAAATAGAAATAATACCATCAGGTAGCAGGTAGTATTTTGAAATAAAAACTGCAAAGATAGCTTTTAAAATATGCTTTCAGAAAATAATATAAAATTTTGGGGTCATTGTTCTAGTTTATGCAGTAACAAACAAAACATTCAAAATCAGAGTGCATAATTTGAAAGAGTTATCTCCCCTTTTAAGAGTTTTAAAGAACTAGAGGCTCAGGAGGCTGAGACTGTATCGCTAACCTAACATTTAGCCAAGGTTTCAGGTAGAAGATTTTTTTATGAATCAGCCAATCAGAAACAAGACTTGTCTGGCGCCCTTGTTTTTGTCCAATTGGGATCAAAAGAGGAAAATTTGCAAAGGACTTTTCACTGATGCTCCACATCAAATATTAATCCATTTGGCCAAGCCATTTTAGAGAAGAAGATTTTTAATGTATAAGCCAATCAGAAACAAGAAATGTCCATGGCGGCCAAATGTTTTTTACTAATCGGGACATAATGAGAAAACTTTAAAAAGAACCTTCCAAAGATGCTCCATACTAAATATTAATCCATTTGTAGGGATGAGTATCGTAAATGCAAAATCGTATCGTGATATATCGATACAATACCACCGTATCATGATACGTATCGAT
>JARWCS010336866.1:0-11790 GCA_034783895.1 Geukensia demissa | reverse complement strand
ACAAATGAACAACATGGACCCCACCAAAAAACTGGGGGTAGACTCAGGTGCTCCGGAAGAGTAAGCAGTCTCTGCTTTCTGCAAGTTGTCATATAACCATAAATAATGATGTATTGGATAAAAAATCAGCATCCATGCGAAATTAGGTCAGTGTGACCTACATTTAACATTTCGTTTACTGCAATGTTACATATATGCCACTAAGAGCCAAACTATGTAATTTTTTTTTAGAAAATTTTTTGTTATTCTAGACAGGTTTATGAAACAATTTCTGTCTTTTATATAAATATTTTATATTTGTTCATAGGTCCTTGTGACAGGAGAGCTACACAATTAAAGGCAGCAATTAAAAGATATGTTAATGAAAGCCATAACGTGACTACAGCAGAAGAAATGAAAGAGGTACCATTATCAAATTTATGTTATTATTTTTTTAGTCATTTATACCTTTAATTCTTCTTACCATACATATATATTAAACAGTTTTTTATTAACTTGTAAAAAAAAATGATTTTTAGAAGAAAAATCCAAAACAAAATCTGTACTACACATGTATACATTGAAATAATAAACAGCATAGTTGGCATATATAAATATATGTCATAGTACAACTTTCTTTATCATAAATTTGTTATTAAAGTTGATCAATAATGGAGGATTTGAGAAATAGAACATACACGTTTTTTTGTGATTTTTTTCTGGCCTGTGACTTTTGGTAGCTGACTGTTAATATTGTGACAAGTTTTCACATTCAAGTCCATTTCTGAACAACTGTTGTACCTAGATTAATTATCAAACAATTTATGATAATTATTGTTTTAGGCAAAATGTGTCTTTTTGACTTGATTGATGGATCAAATTTTTTATTTGCCTCAGTCCACATTTGTAAGCCAGCTATTTCAATAATCAGAAGAGACATTTCTATGTCCACACTTGATACACAACCTTTAAGTCTTGATTTATTTTTAGGCTATAGACGCCAGACAAATTGGTCAGTTTCGGGTTAAAATTGTGGACACAATAACTAATGTTGACACACCTGGGAAACCACTAAAAGCCATCCCAAATATTTCACAGCTTTTTAATTTTGTATTTGAATAGGATGGACTACGTGTAAATAAAGCTTACAAGATTGGAAAAGGTATTTATTAAACCAAGAAAAAAATCAATGTCTATTTATGGTTTCAATGTGTTCAAAGATGGGGTAGTTGGTGGAAAAAATCATTTTTAAAACAATTTTTTATAAAATTTACAGGAGAAAATATATATTTTATGGTGGTTGTCCTAAAAACGAGAATAAAGTGGACTAGGTTTGCCATTTTTGGCTGTTAAATTTGGATAGATTGGGTTACCTTAAACAGACATATATTTTTGTTTGGCCTTACCTGTAGGCAGTAAAATGGAAAAATTAATTTTATTTTTAAAGATCATTTTATAAACCCCTAGAGGGGAAATGTCTTGATGGTTTTTAACCAAAATCTTTATAATTAGTAACATGTTTGCAAAAAATTCCAATCAAACATGCAAGGGTAGGTAGGGAAACCATAAATAGACATACATGTGTTGATATACATCATTGGTCAAGGTGTTGTATCTAATATTTTCTTCTTGAAATATACAAATTAATTTTGCTTTCCAAATAATGTTTTTCATTACAGCAGGAAAATATAGGGCAATACTTTTTTATTTTTAGAGCAGTATTCAGAGGTAATGAAAGCAAAGTTTCTTAAAAGACATAATTCATAGGTATTTTGATAACTTACGAAAAGGGAAAGTGTAAATGTGAATGGATTTTTCTGTTGTATGTCACTTTATTGATATATATTTTAGGAGAACTTTTACCTTGGAACTCAATTGGAACAACACCTAAATCAGTTGAGCTGCTGGTAAAAATGGATTGGACAGATTACGGTGTTGGAAGATTTTGCAACACATCAGGTAAGAAATTGTATGATTAAGCCTTGTAAAAATTATGTTTATCTTTGGTTATAATCCCCAAGCCAATGCAGTTGTGAGGTGATTATGGAGGCGACCATATGTCCTTAACATTCTTGTAGACACTTTAGAATGAACTTCCTAAAATTGATACAATTTTTTAACATAATTTGTCCTGATCAAGTTCGGTAATGGTGTTGCATTTCAAAATCAGAGATGAAAGATCAAGGTCACACTGGCACTAATGTACACCTTTGCCAATATTCTCCACATCCATAAAGAGATTGAACAAACTGGATAAGTAGTTTATATTATTATTTTAAACCCTACTGTTTTTCAACATCATTGTCAAAGTTCAAGGTCACATAAGGACTAATAATATTATTTCAGTCCATAGCAAAAAAAATTGTAGAAATTTCATTTTGGATTTCAAAAGTTCCAAGAAATAGCTTATTGTGTCGCCTGCTATTAGCAGGGCTACATATGGATAACCTTCATCCTCTTGCATGGTTGTCATCTTTGTTGTTTAACTTTCTTTTTATCCACTGCTCCTCCTTAATGCCATGTTGGAATGCAACGAAAGTTGAACACATTGTTCTACATGAAGTTGTTCACATCCTATTTTATGTTTATCAAACTGATTTTTGGGGTTTCTCATACTAAAAAGGGGTTTTCAGTGCTATTATAGGGGCATATATCTGTTATCAGCTTTTCCTCCATGATGGAATACAACCAGACTGCACATATTGTTCTGCAGAGATAGGAATTGTGCTCATCCTATTTCATTTTTTGATCAGATTGATTTCTTGGTTTTATTTTTACTGAACTTTTTTTCATCTTGACATCTTGATTAGTTTTCTCTTTTACAATATTATACACTAATCAATCCAAGCACAAGTCTTCCATTTAATGAACATATGATCATTATATCAAACTAAAAGCATCGCCTTATGGTTAGTCTGGTAAAGAGCTTTAAGTTTGTTCATTTTTGGGAAATATAATCTGTTACTCTTTTACCAGTCATCTAGTTTGTGTTAATGCCAGATTTATTTGACAGTTTCCATCGATTTTTTCAGATGATGCTTTTTGTTCAGCTCCCAAGAAAAAGAAAACAGCTGAAGTATTTGACTGTTCAAAAAGTGGTTGTACAAAAACATTCAACAGCAGTCAGGCTTTGGAAAATCATCTTCTCCGAGGCGATTGCAATTATGACCAAGATTTTACATCACACGATAAGGCAAAAACATTATATGGTTCTAAAGTAAATGATTTATTCTCAAATTCAACAGCAATTACTTTACCATCCAGTGTAAAAGAAGGCCAGAGTAATCTGTTGCAAGGATGGGCCTTAAAATCAAAAAAAGAAAAGAGGAACCTTTAGTGACAAACAGCGAAATTATATAAAAGAGAAATTATATGCTGGAAAAAGAACTGGAAGCAAGATAGATCCATACAGAGCTGCAATGGACATGAGAAATATGAAAGTTGGAGATCAGTTCGCTTTTTCTAAAGATGAATATTTGACTGCTCAACAGATTTCTTCATATTTTTCACGACTTGCTTTGAAAGACAGAAATTTAGAACTAGAGGATTACAAGCCAGCAAAGGAAGAGAGATGTAAAGAAGAACTTAAGAGAGACATTTTAAAACAAATGAAGTAGACAATGTGAATTATGTTTATTGTTTGATATTGTTATATAACATTAAAAATTGTAGTAGTAGTATGTACTGAGGCTGTTGCCAATTACAAGAATTGATTGAATTTTTGCTTACTTGGCCCTTAGTAAATTGTTTTACTATCTTACAATGATACAGTTTAGTTTTTGGATTTCTATTTTATGTGGTTTTATTTGCAAGATGAGTGTAATGAAACCTCAATAATCAGATAAAAGACACCAATTCCAGATATACTCAAATTAAATTTAAAAATTAAAGCATTTATTTCATTCCAGAAGGCTAAAATTTCTTAATTGTCATGTTGTTAACAACAAATGATGTTTTAATGATGGTTATCCTCTTGACATTTTAAAAAAAGAAAATTTATAAATCCAGGAAAAGTTTTCTTTAGCATTCTTGTGCTATTTTTAGAAAGTATGCTTTATTGCTTATATTCCAGCATTTTTTTCTTTTCATAAAGCCTTTATACCTTAGATTACTGTAAGATGTGATGAAAATAAACCATAGAAAGTCATTTTTATCATTATTTTCACAAAAATCAAAATTCATAAATTGTTTAAAAAATCGACCAATCACTGACAAGCTCTATTTTTAGCATGCCTTTACATCCTTAAATAACAGAGGTCTTATCAAAATTTTCATTTTAATGGATCAAGTGGTTATGGAAGTCACAAAATCATCAAAGACATTCAAAATTAAATTAGGGCAACATTTTAAAAATTTAAAATGAAAATGCCTTAAATCAGCAAAATTTGGAAATATTGAATTTGTAGAAATTTCCCAATTTCGGACTTGAATTTAATTGTACAAGATATTGTTGTATTTGATAATATTTTCTGCAGAAAGATACCTTATTATCTTTCAAACAATTGCAAAAAATAAATTTTCCGCAATACTTGATTCCTTGTATTTTTGAATGCATGCAAAACATGGCTGTTTGACTAGCAAAATGACCATTTCCAAGGCCTATTTTGAGGGTGTGTTGTTGCCGTGGTAACGGACTTTAAATTGTGTCTTTTTTTATGTTTTAACCTAACATATATGCTAAGGTAAGTTTTTTAACAAAAGATGATGAAAGTTGGAATCAGTGCATTTCCAGCCCCCTCTATAGATATTCAAGTGCTTACAGAGAATTGGTGTTAAATGCTTGTACATAACAAAATACAAATGTCATTAAGCCACATTTTAGGCCCAAAGGGACGAGGGTTGTTAAGGCCAATTTTTGGTCCTAGAATTTGGCTTAAAATGAAATTGGCTTATATGTGTTTTTATATATTTTTTGTATTGAATAATATCAGATAAATAGAAAATCCAACAGAATTTTTAGTTAAATTAAATCTAAAATAGTCACCTGACACAAAGAAAATGCTTAAAATGTGAAAATAGTAAGAAATTAATTAATATGATGCAAAATTTATTCTATTTTGTCGATTTTAATATAGATCGTCACAACCTAACATTGCACAATTTAAGATCTATAAAGTACAAATGTTTGGTTAAAATATCTTCATGAGTTTTATGTGCGATCATATCTATTTTGAACAGAATATCTCCAAAAAAATTGAGTATTTTACCGAAATTATAAAATTCTTGCCAAAATAGTCAAATATACCTTTTTATTTTGTCGAAATTACAAAAAAATATAGAAGAAAAAATAATGAATTATTAAAAGGCGATTATTAAACAGCATTCTCACATTAGCTTATTATTGTGTCAGAAAATCTAAAATTTTGTGTCAAATATGGGGCTTAACGTACCTACTCCTTTTGATAAAAAAATGAAAAGTTGCTAAAATCCTTTTTTCTTCATAGTAAGCACCTCAGTTTGTTAATGACAAATTTACTTTTGTTTGATTCTTGTTACATTCAATTCCGGGTGGATAGTTTGGCAAAGTATCAATTTTGTTGTTAGTATTCATTTTCAGCTCTTGTGTAATGAAATTAAAATCAAACCAGAAGAGAAATAATTCTCATAAAGTTTTATGTAAATGGATAAATAGAGAAAATCACACATTAATTTCAATAATCGACAACTTTTATCATGTTTATTATTATTGAAAACTGGTCATCTGTAACTGAACAACAAATGATAACCACAGAATGGATTTAAATTGATTATGGCTTGAATATTCCAAATTAGTTGTCGGTTAAGTGGTATAGATTGATACTCTTCTGATAACCAAGGTGGCCACCAGGGAGACTTTGTTTAACATTGAATATCCATAACACACCCTCTTTGAGATTGCATCAAGAAAAAATAAAAATGCAGGAATGTTTATCCCTAAATGCCACCCAGTTTCACAGAAGAATTAATTAAGTCACAGGACCAAATGGCTCCTGAATAACCAGAAAAGTTGTGTTCAAAATAGTTTATCTGGATTTGACACTCATTTCCGGATAAATGGTGTCTATCTACTTTCAGACTTCATGAAATCTTGCAAAATGACCATTGTACAGATTTAATATAAAAAAAGGAGATGTGGCATGATTGTCCATGAGACAGCCACCCACCAAGTGACAGTAGAATGATGCATCATTGGCATATTGACATTCTGATTCAGGATTTTATTTCACGGTTGAATTTTGAATTACTTTCCTGACATGATGACGCACATTTTGGTGTCACTTTGACATACAACATAAATTTACCATTGTAGAGGGAGGAGATATGATGATTTGTACTTAAAATCATGCAGCCATGACCAAAACATGATTTCCATGTGTAAAAAATATATCCCTGTATAATGGAAAATAAATGTATAATATAACTATCTGCACCCTGAATTACAAACAGTTTTTTACTAAGCTTTAGTAAAATAATATCAAATTGAATCAAATATGTTTTGCTGAATGCTACAAAATAACTTTATACATGAAATATTTTTTTTACAGTAAAACTACAGAAGAACAGAGGAGATGATTTCATGGCCGACCAAATATAAATGTTAACTGGATTTTAAAGGACAAATATCTACTATAATATATAAATCATTCCTGTTGGCTCCTTTTGAAAATTTATTGATTTGTTTTTTTTCTCTTGTGCCAACAATTCTTGAAATTTTTTTTTAGAATTTGAATAAAGTTATTACATCTTGAAAAAATTTCTTTCTCTTGAAAATGAAACAGAAATTCGGCTTATTTTTTGGCGTGGGCTGATTCTTCATCTGTTCATGAATTTTTCATGAACACATCTTGGTGACATTTAATTTCTAAAAGTTCTTGAACTCAAACAATGAACTATTCAAGTCCAGTTCATGAACGGCTAATTATATCAGGGGCTGGAAAGAGAAAGGAAACTGGTAAGGGCTAAACATTTGAAAAATATATTCTTTGCACTTAAATGAGATAAAACTGGAAATGACCGCATTAAAAAACCTTTATGGACAAGTTACCCGAGAGCAATACCAATCAAGAAAAATCTCTTATCTTCAAAACCAAATAGACCATTATAAAAGTTCTCTTAGCTTTGAGGGCAACTTTGAAAATTATTGATTGATTGGTTGATTGATTGATTGTTTAACGTCCAGTGGCATATATTTCATGCATATTCAGGACGAAAACAAGTTAAACAATAAATCAACATGTAGACCGGTTAGACTGCCACTGGAAAAATTGCGGGTTGGATAGGGGCGGAAAATGGCCGCCTACTGACCACTCAAAATGAATAAAATGGTGAATGTCGGGCAACGGGCAGGCGGGGATACTTTTCTCAGAAACTACTAATCTTAGCCTCTTGATATTTGGTAGGCATCATCAGGGGGTGGTCCCATATCTTAGAGTCTGATTTCAGACCAGTCAGACATCTAATTCCTGTTTAACGAAATTCGGGCGTTTTCATCTTTGACACATTTTAATTATTTTTATCTCTTTAGGGATGACTTGTTATATATTACCCCTCTTATTTAAATTTTCATATGAGTAATATTTTGAATGGGTGAATATAATTTGGTTATAATTAGACTTCACTTTGCACATATATCTATATTTTTTAGATTTTTATTTTATCCATGTGTATTAAACTTGAATGTACACAATTACAATGTATGTATTTGTTAGTACTGTCAACTTGCACTTGTATGAAAAGTTGATAATGCAATATAGTATAACCATTTTAATTTTTTATTGTTTGATGCATAGTTGAGGTAACACAGTTAAACTGAAAAAAAATCTATTTTATTTACACATGCAGACATATACTGTGTTTGTTCTATCCATTTGTTCACATAGATTACTAACACCCTCATAAACCATCCACAAACATTTTTGTGCAACTTAACAGCTTGTACATCATGCGATGATGTGTATATTCATGTATATTGCAAAAATATGCACTTTAACATATTCTCTTTTAACAAGAGTCCCAACAGTGTTTCAATTTTAGCTCACCTGGTCAAAGGCCATACGAAATATAACCATCACTTGGCATCTATTGTCATTGTCATCCATGGCTTTTAACTATTTTTGAAAAGTCTGTTCATCTTAAAGACTACTGTATGGATTTAAATAAAGCTTTGAATCATTGTTGCTTAACATATTGTTCACGAAGTCTATGTTTTATTTTAGCATCTTGTAAGAGTAATTGCCCTTCTGACACATTTTTGGCATATATTGAAATTATGGATTACAGGGTGAGCAATTCTGGCTATGTAGAGCATCTACTTTGTTGTAAATTTACATGTACTTATACTCAGTTAGGTTAGCATTTCTGCTTAGCAAAGGTCTCAACAATTTATGTAGGCTCTAAAGAGCATCTAGATTGTTGTAAATCTACATGTATTTATGTTCTATTAGTTTAGCATTTTCATTTGACAATATTTCCGACCTCATTTTTAGCAGTTTCATAACTTTTGCCAATAGAAACCTGAATTTTATCAATAAATATTTTTAAGTATGAAAATGAGAGCAGTTAATGTTTTATTTATTATGAGCAGCTAATTAAGTTTATCAAGATATGATATTGATGTGTATTTTCTGCTTAGGTGCATGGACATTAAGTTTAAGTGCTCTTTCTATTGGGCGTACTTTGTTTCGCCCATAGAAAATTTTGCTTTTTCAACAACAATGCAATCAATAATGAAAATGTTACGAAATTTAATATACAGCTTCAGCTTCATGAGTTGCAATGTGTGTGTGAAATATAAGCATGACAGGTATCAACATCTTGCTTACCAGGTGCATGAGCATCCATGTCCCATTAACACATGTCTTTTATTCCTTTTATTGCTCAATGTTATATATATTTAAGACTATTAAACACAATTATTGAACATAGACTTGCCTCTTTCCATTATGACCCACATGTGATTTTGAAGATTAAACATGTTAATGTGCATTATGTACATTACCATTTTATTAAATATGTTATAGAGCATGTACATGTATTCATCAGTTCAGATTTGTTTTAGGTATTTGGCACTTTCTGAACAAAGTTAATATAAATATCAGTCCATAATTATACAGAATCAATAATATTTTAAAATATGCTTTAAATAAATTCAAGTTTCTTCATAACAGATATACATATAATCATCCTTTAATAGTTTTTAAAGCAGTATTGTCAAATGCACTGATTTTTTCTTAAAAGTTTTTAAATAACCACATCTCTACAAATACAATGTTTTATTGAATGTACGTACTTTAAACTTGCTGGGATTAACAATGTTAAATATGTATAAATATCTGGAGAGAATTCAAAGTTATATGTTTTATTCCTATATCATTCTTGTGCTCATTACATAGTTTTTATGCCTATTCTTGAAATGGTGTTCATTATTTTCGAAAACTACATTATAAATATCTTGAGAGAATTACAAGTTAGTCACTTATATTTTTTTTCTTATATCATTCTTGTGCTCATTATATAGTTTCATGTCTATTTTCGAAATGGTGTTCAATATTTTCGAAAACTACATTATTTAAAAAAATATCAGAGCAAGGATATAATTAAGCTTTGAATATTGAACTCATACAAACAAAACTTTGAAAAGTACAATGTACATTGTGGTCCTTATGTTCTTTATTAGTTGCTTTGCCTTTTCAGTACCTCTAAACTGCTTATCAAATTGCATGAAATGTTTAAGAATATTTCCAACATTTATCCTTAACAGCAACTCACAGTTGCCACGTTCCCTTCAAATAACATTAGGATGTTACTGGTCACCTAAGATTATAACTTAGCTTACAAATGTTACCAGATATTTACAGAGGTCATGGTCAATTGACAGTGTGTAGTATACATGTACATATCCATTGCTGAAAGTTTTCAGTCTTTAAACTGATTTCAGTGTTTCAACCAAGGTTATGGGCCATTTTTTTAGATAAGTGTAAATCAGAGAAGTTTTTTAATAGAGTCAGGTCCTTATTTTTACATAAAATATTTTTCAGTCTTTCCTTCAAAAGTTACTTTCACCCTTGCATATCTAAACATTCATATGGGAAATGAAAATATGGAGTTGTCATTCCTCTTGAATATATTAGAAGCAATTTCCATCAAGGTGTTGTTTCTTATTGTGGGATCTGATTTTAGAATTAATCATTTTTCCTGTTTAAAAAGAAGTAATACTTGCATCTGCTTTATTATTTCTTTTACAAACTTTTATATTGAAGTTTGCAAAAAAAGTATCATAGTATAATTATATATTTGTTTTTTTATTCTCTTGAGATGACAACACGCCAACAAGATTTTCAACATCTATTCCTCCTACTTCTAACAGCAGTTAACAACAATGAAGATTTGGTTCAAACAACTAATAACATATCTAATATATTGGACTTCTACACGATACCAGAACCAATCACAACGTTTCCATTTAATTGTTCATTTGACCAAAATGAAATACAATTGCAACCTCCAGATATACCTGAAGACTTAGTTCCTTTGAATTGTACTGGAAATGGAAACTGTTGGTTTAATGCTGTATCAATTTTACTAAAAGGAGATGAATCAATGGCAACTGAACTTAAGTGTGCGTGCCGCAATTGCTTTTGAAAAACTAAAACAATAATTTACGAATTCTTCATGTAATGCTGTAAGACAATTAATACATGAACAGGCAATTTTAAATTCACCATTTAGTGAAATGACCATCATATACAGCGACATACTATAAACAACAATGAAATAACACTAGTATTTAATGATGAGCTCATCACCACATTAACAAACAATGCTTGGTCTGGAATGTGGCAAATAATCGCACTAGCATCTGCTTTTCAAATGCCAATATGGTCTATTTATCCCAACTATAACAGTAATATAAGACCATTGTTTCATAAAGTAGTATTTCCATTGGTGATGCTTATCGATGTTTATCTTGCCTATAATGTGGTCAGGGTTTATCAACAATACAACCAACGAAGTTCAACCAAACCACTTAGTTCCACTTATATCCAGACAATTTATCAATCAAGGTATAGATATGGTCAGTCAGCGACTGGTATCACATTTAAAGACAAACCGCCTACAGATAGGTTTTACAATATGTTTGCTGATTCAGCAACCGATTTTTCAAATGAAATGGTACAAAAACCTGTCTCAAACCCTTGTTTTTTAAATGGCACCAATGAATATAAACATTACTGCTCTGTATGTGGTCAACGAATATTTACAAATAATTGTACCAAAAGAGACAATAACAATCTGTTCTGTTGTTCTTTTTGCTTCCGTTTTATCTCAAACGGAAAAATATTTCTATCAAGGAGATATACCTCTGTTAATGCTGCATTTAAATACAACTGAAAGAAAGTTAATAAATACATCCCTTTATGAATATGGTATTCCGACCATCAGGAGGACAGCATGGCATTCAAGGCCAATCGATTAATATTCCTGTGCCGATTAAAACAATATGCTTGCGGCTGCTAAAATCTAATATCAAAACACTATTCATAGCAATCTATTCGGCTAGGCACGAGAAGAAGTGTGAGTTAATCAGTGTTACCAAAGTGAATTCTGCTTTAAGTTGTTTAAAGACAAACAATCCACATTATAAAGATGTTACATTTATTGAACATGAATATCAAATTGAAAATGAAGAACTCAATACAAAGCAACAAACAGTATTATAGATCTTACGACAGATATCCAAGAAGTATGCTTTATTCCAATTGACTATCAAATCAAGCAAAACGGTGCTAACTTCCCACATTTCAAAATGCCTATCGTGAAAGGAGAACCAAT
>JARWCS010336856.1:0-11790 GCA_034783895.1 Geukensia demissa | reverse complement strand
CAATTTTTATCAAAACTGTAAATTGATTTTTAAAGATATTATATTATAGTTTACAAAAACTGTAAAACTTTAATTTTTTACTAAACTTTATTTTTGAGGACGAAAATGGTCCTTATTGAACCTTCTCCTTTCATAGAATTTGGTTTGTGGACAGTGTCATTTTTGATATTGTAAACATGATGATGTTTTTAATGACTTAGGGCCTGTCCCACTGATGCAGATTAATTTGGGTAAATGTGGATTAAGTCACATAATGTTCACACTAGGTTTTAATTTAATCAGATTAACTTAATCCGCATTAAGTTTTTCAGATCAAGTTAATTTGGATTAAATTTAAGTGTGAACACATCTGACGTCATAATTAGTAACGTAACTTATGGTCTTTAATTTCTACATTTCAATTTTAATCCAGATTTACTTAAGCCACAAACCAAGTGCTTGTGTGAACACAAGTTAACTGTATACTGGCTTAAGTTGATTGGTTTTAAATTAAGCCTAGTGTGAACAGGCCCTTAAACAGGGGTTTAAACAGAAGATTAAGTTGTAAACATGATGATGTTTATTAATGACTAAAACAGAAGTATAAAAGGAAGTTATAAAAAAGACTTTTTGCAGATAAGGTATATTGCCTATGATAAAGTGGAATGAAGATATATTATAAAAAAATATAACGAAATGAAAAAAGACTATAAACTATTTTTTTTTAATGATAGTTGATGAATTATCAACAAAGATTGGTGATGAAAAAGATGAGATAAAAACATTGAAGAGAAAACACCAGAACAGTATAAAGGTAAATATACAATTACTGTCTTTCATTGTGGAAAGTTTGCAAAAAGGGTGAGGTCAATATCATATATTTCAAAAGTCAGTACCACTGCACATTTGGGCTTAGTGAATATCCTGTTTTCTTTCAAAAGTCAATAACACTGCACATTTACCACACCAACAGACAGTAATTGTTTTATTGTATGATCTACTGTAAAGAAGACACAGACAAGAACTGTACATTTTTCTTTGAGTCAAATTAGAGAAAATGGGGCTTTTTCTATCTTGACTTTTTGGTCCACTTTGGATCCCATTTCCTGTAAATTTGTCAGGTTAAAAAGAACATAAGAATGTCTACTTTATGAAATGTTAACACATGTTGAAAGTTCATCAGTTACATGTGAGCACTTGGAGGCAAAAACATAAGGAATTTTTTGTCATTGAACAAACTGTTTTAATGCAGAATCACAAGTTGTTTTTACCTGAAATATGAGTCTTGTTCAACCAAAACATTGATGGAGACTGGACAAAACTGCTCTCAGACCACTTGGACCAAGACTGTTTGTTTGTGCTGAAGATAGAAATACCATTTCGTCTGTTTCGCTCATTATTAAATTTTGAATTTTTGGTTTTTTTTTTTATCAAGTTGAACATCTGTAGCTCAAACTCGGATGGCTTGAACTATGTCAAAGTCTGGAAATTTTCCCTTTTATTCTATATAAAGTAAATCTCAGTAGCTAGAAGGTTCGAAGTAACAGTTTGGTCCCTTGAATAAAAAAATCTTTTAATTTACCATTTCAAACTTGAACTTCATATTGGTGCCTGTGTCACAACTTTCAATACCTTAGCTGTAAAATAAAAGGTGTGAAAAGTATTTTTGGTGACATCTGCTGTTTGTTTACATCACTTCACGGAATGAAGGTATCATTTTTAATCTCAATAAAATTTTGCAGAAAGTTGTATCTTGGCGAGTCTTAACAGAAACTACTTTTGTTTTTTTATGCGTTTCAGTGGAAAATAAATCTGGAGCAAAAGAAAAGTCTCAATGGGACTTACAATGTAAAAAGGAGATAACTCTTCTGGCAGGGTTTTACAAAAAAGTTGATAGGAATGCCCATAGAGTAAAATATAACTTAAAATGTAATTGCAAAATTTCTTTTTCATCTCAATGCAACAATTTATACAAGTAAACTGTTCATATCATTTTTGAAAATTTTAAAAATATTTTAGCAGGCCTAAAAATTACAATGGGAAATTCCCCACCTCTAACAGTTTTTATGTGCCTGAAAAGTATCTGGTGACGGCAGTACATTGACTTTGATATTGTTTTGACTCACTGGGTTGTACTTCTTGTGAAAAAATTATTAAAATATTTCTAAGATAAAGGTTTGAAATTTTCGATAAGCCATTCCATGCAGTAAGGTTTACAGACAGTAGTTAGATTGTCACAAAAATTTAATTTGGAAATGAAGTCCTGTTTAAAAAAGAATGATAAATATAGAAAAAGGGATGTGAAATGAATGTTTATGACACCGACACCAAAAACAGATAAATTACAAACATCTATATCTTGCCCTTAGGACTTCAAAATATCTACCTAAAAGGCAAGCTGTAAAAGGCCCCAAAATAAAATGTGATTTTTACTTCAGGTTTCAAAGTCAATATCCATGTCCCTGTGTGAATAGCCTCTGTTATTGACTTACTGCTACATTTACATTTTCCATTAGTATATATATTAACTTAGATATTGATTTAGGCTTTAATCTGTTATCATTTGTCATTGTCTCTTCATAATTCATTTTTCTGTCTTGAAACCACAGGATAAAAGTTTATTGTCTATTTGAGATGTTCATAAACCAGACTATTTTTGATTCCTGTAAAAAAACTCTTAAAAATTTGAAAGTCCAATAATGCATTCTTATTGGCTGAAACTTCTAGGATCAACTGCTTTTTCTTGAAGTAGGACAGGGTTGATTGGTATGTGGTCCATTTAATGCCCTTTTGACGAAAGGCTAAAAGAATGAATCACTTGTTTTACTGTTAATCATAACATTTAATAATAAGTGTCTAAAAATGACCTTATTAACATGGCATTTTTCCTTACATGTGCAATGACAGACTGTGGGTCAAAGGTCAGCAATATTAAACTTTTTCATGTCTTGTTAAGTTTGGGTGATGTTTGTTTGAAGTTTTTTAGGTATAAATGTTCATTTTAAATTTTTCAACTTTTCTGTCAGTGCATGTTATTGTCTTAAGTAAAGAGTAAAAAAAGAAAAGTATTCTATTATTATAGGATTTAACCAGACAATTACAGCAGGCAAGGAGAAAACTGGAGGCTTATGAAATGAATGGTGAAAAAGACAGCACAAGTCTGGGGTCTCGCACCAGTTCAACAGGTTCCTTAAATACTCTGACCAACGGGGATGGTCCGAATCATCCAGTCCAACAAGTACCGCCACACACATACAGACAATCTAGTCCCCAAGAACAGGTTTTTATCAAATTTATAGTATTTTAATAATTTTACACACTTATATTTAAAAATACAAAATTACCAGTGTTGAATAAATATGGAGAATTTTCGTATGCTATATTTATATTTTAAGAAGTAACCTCTTATCAGTAGCATTAGAATCAAAACGTAGGAAGTCCAAGATCCAAACATAGCAAAAGAAGCGCCTCAAATCCAAACAAATCGAATAGGAAGCCAAATCCGACGGCAGGGACACCTACTAAGTGCAATACTTTTCGAGGCCTTTCGGTATTTTAGTGTTTTAGAATTTTAACAAAAGCAGCAAATTTCTGTCAAACATTGTTTGATAAATTTCATGTCAGACAAGTCTGACAACTGGACTGGTGAATACCCTTGGGGACTCTTGGTCCACCAGCAGAGGCATTGACCTAGTGGTTTCAAAATACAAAATTACAAATGTAACAATCTCTGTTCTAAAAATGGCACATGATTTACACCAGTCTGTCATTATTACTAAGTTATGTTTTTTGTATATTTGAGCTGTCATTGGCTTGAAAAAAATGCTGTTTTTTGGTATTAGATTATATGCACAATTTTTCCCTAAAAACATTTTAAGGGGTAAGGGCTGCAAATAATGTACCCCTACACGAAGTCTGACAAATCTTGTCAGATAGCCTATTTGCATGTGTTGCTCCATTTTTGATGGTGTTAAAAGAAAAGAAAGTTCTTTTATGAAATCCTTTAAAAATATATATATACACTTTTCATCAACTTGAATTCAATGTTTTATTGGAAATTGCCAATATAAACATGAGAGAACTATATTTGCACTAGCCCTCAAATGATAACAAAACATCATGTAATCGTAAAGGGACAATTTGTAAAGTTTCAACAGTCGTTTAAGAACTCTCCATTATAAAACAGCAGCTGATAACTGTTGATTTGTCTTTAATTACAACAAAACTTATAAAAAAACAGTTTCTCTTTGCTTAAGTCTTAAAAACACAGATAAATTCAACCTGGAATTGCTCTTCCAAACCCAGCTTTTAAAGATATTTTTACTGCACTACATCTTTCAGGTCATAGATTTTTCATTATTTTATTCAAATTCTTTGTTTTTTAACTTATTTTTTAATAAAAGATACTATAACTGTTAAATACAAATGACTGAAGACTCAATCAGCGGAACAAACAATATATTTAGCAAACAGTGGTGAAAAAAATGGTGAACTTGACTTGGCCATTATTAACAAAGGTCTCTGCCTATTATATATGCGAACTAGACTTTTTCCTGGGTTTGGGGCTGAAAATTTATGTGTATTATATTTGGTTATAGATCGTCTGCAATTGTAAATATTATGTACATAAATAAAATTACGTATGTCTGTGCTTTCATTGATTTTGTAACAAAGAAACAAATACATAGAATAATACTATACTTTTCTGTAACAATGAATACACATGTATAGTGAGACTGGATGATTCTTTCCCATTCATTTTCCATGTCAAAATTTCCTTTTTAAAAGTCTTATTTTACATTATGGTTCATTGGTCATAGTGATTGAGATTATGTTATAGGAATATCCAGTGATAACAGAACAAGTAGAACCAGACAAACAAATGCTGATAGAGAGAATTGTCAAATTACAACGCATGTTGGCACGTCGTAATGAGAAAATTGAATTTGTCGAAGATCATGCTCACCAGCTGATTGATGAACTTCAGAAGAAAAATAAGTAAGATTGTTTAGCATTAGACATAATTTTATATAATATTTTGGATGTAAAATTTACAAATTATGATACAGTAGAATTTCAATTAAATTTTCTAGAATACTTGGATTATTACATTATTCTATACTGTGTAAACCTCGTTAACTAGAACAGATGTTAATGGTCTTTTAGGTGTTTGAGAAATAAAAGGTCTATTGTTTTCATGTTCATATTCATCTAGTATGAAAAAACAAATATATTGAGAAAACATGAAGTATAAAATGAGAGGGAAGGTTTTATTCATCTGTCAAATGACCAAAAGATGAGGTAAATTTATGATCTTTATTTTGTAGTAATAAAAAAGGTTAACATAAGTTACACTATATTTAAACATGCACACCCTGGTGAACAAAGTTTGACCAATACCAGTGTAGCAAACTTATTCTGTTGTCTTTACATTACATGGACACATTGTAGTCCTCATATTAAGTGTGCAGGGTGCTTAAAAAGTTGAACCAAGGGGCACTTATTAGAATTGGCAAATTCGTAAGTCTTTCAAGTCTGCTTTAAAGTATTTTTTGTTTCCATTAAATTGCCTGAAACCAATAATTCTAGTTTCCCTTCACTACAATAAATGTCTCTCGATATCAAGTTGTCTTTTTTCTCTAAGAATTCACTGTTCTGTAAACTGTCAATTCCGGGAGTTCGCGGGGGCTTAGGAATTTCAATCAAAATTAATGTGAGGGCTCTTATAGTGGCAGGGGTGGTAAATACAAGGAATATGGTATTAGTTTTTATGATATTTTGTTAATATGGTAATGATTATTGCAGAATTGTTCATATGGTTTTTGTTTTTATGATATTTTGTTAATATGGCACTGTTTCTTGCAGAATTATTCAGATGTATGCCTTGAGAGAAGAAAGTGGAATGTTAACAGCAGAGGCAGCAGATGTCAGCAAGGTATTTAGTTAGCATTCTCAATTACTACAGAATTCCTCTACCTGCAGCTGATTTAAAGAAAAAAAATCTTCCTTCACAGTTTTTTTACAATGATAGCCAGACTTCTTTCAGAAAATTATCTTTTGATGTTTTTGAGTGGTCAATATTTGGTTTTTTTTTTAAATTTCCTGAAATCTTAGGAATTATTTTTGTGTACTTCAATCTATTCACTGATCTGTATCATCCAAGAACTATGCTATAACTCCAATACAGTCTGTAGCATGACAGATGAGACACATGATGTCTAATTAATGATGTAAATTTACTCCTAGGCGGTTCCGTAATAGTGCATCATTCTGAGATCTCAATGGTGGAAAAATTGAGTACATTGAAACCTATGAAATTCAAACAGCCTTTGGACTAATATTTTTTGCTTTTAGTCACGGAAGCGGGACATAGGTGTTGTCTGCGGCGGTGTAAACTTTTGTTAAGCTTTATATCTCTGAAACTATTTGACCCAAGTTGACTAAATTTGGTCTGCAGATAGTTCATGATATGAACTTGCGGTCCAGTAATACTTCATTTGACCTTGACCTCAATTTCATGGTTCAATAACTTAGTAAAATAATTTAAAAATCTGTGACAATTTTTTACATTAATATAAAAATAGATGTGGCATGATTGTCCATGAGACAGCCACCCACCAAGTGACAGTAGAATTTTAAGTCCATTTCTCAACAACTGTTAAATCTAGACCCACCATATATGGTCTGTAGTTAGATCTTAGTGAGTACTTTCCAATCTGCTATATTTCATCTGACTTTGACATCATAACTTTGCAATTTTTTACACTTTAATCCTCTTCTCAACAACTGTCATACCTAGCTTCATTATTAGTCTATGGTTAGATCTTGGTAAGTACTTGTCAGTCTTTTATATGCCATTTGACCATGACCTTATTTTCATGGATGAGTGACTTTGTAAATTTTGCATCAAGTTTTCACATTCAAGTCCATTTCTCAACAACTGTAGCTAGATCCACTGTATTTGGTCCACAGTTTAGATCTTGGTTAGCACTTGCACACTTGCTATATGACATCTGACCTGGACCTTGACGGGTCAACTCTTTGTTTTGGCTCAGTCCACATTTTTAGTCAGCTATTCCAATTTGCAGGTGAGACATTTCTATGTCCACACATGTTTGTGGTTACACAAGTGTTTTGTTAAATAAAAATAATTTCCTAGTACACAGGTTCTGTAAAAACAGGTTTTAAATTATGCCTTTACCATGCTGCATAAAATTTAGAGATTTATACTTTGAAAATAGAGAACATTTAAGCTCAGTTTATAAACACAATAATACAGAATATGTGCATGTCTAACACTTAGACTTTCTCACTGCATGTGTTTTTATATGTATCCTATGCTTTATGTGTTTTAGCCAGATCAGAGGAAGTTAACTAAGGTATAGTAAATAAATGACCTATACAGCTTCATGTATAGTTCAAAGGTCAACAATTAACAGGCATGACAAAGAAATTAAATGTGCATGTTAAGTAGTTTTTGTACCATCTGTTATGAAGTCAGAGTGAGATATAGGTATGACTGCTGATGGCTAAAGCATGAACTTCTTTGAAAGCTTAATTTCCACCCAGTGTAAAACTTCAAGATATGTATTTTTTCAGCTGGGTACAATAGTCCTTATCCTCATTTTTGTGGTCCACTGACTTCATTTTATCCAAGTTGACTGCCTTGGAGGTGTAATGGTTAGCATGCTTGTCTTGAGTTCAGAAGGTCATGGATGCAATTCATGGCCAGGTCAAACCAAAGACATTAAAATTGTATTTGCTGCATTAAATATAACCCATCACCCAACAAAACTGAGACATAAACAGGCCTCATAAATGAATGTGCAATTGTCTCTTTCTCAGTAACTTGATGTGATAAATGTATGTCTGTCTTTGACCATATTAATCACAATCCAGCAATTAAGGTCAACTATTTGTTTGTTTCAATCCTCACTAATTGATCTACATGCAAGACATATCTGTGTCCACTGTTAAGTTTTGTTCCAAGGTCTCTCTGACTTATTTTGTTGTAGATTGATCAAATGTTTTGTAGTGATTTGTTTTATGTGATACATGTTTTTTCCTATAGATTTTTTGTTTACCAAAACCTTTTAGTTCAGTGAGCATTGTATAAATACTTATGTCAAACAAAATACATAATTGTCAGCTCATCTGGCCTTAAAAGTCATGTAAGCTTTTGCTATCACTTGGTATTCACAGTCTGTCATATGTCCTGTCCATTACAACTTACAAAAAATCATCTCCTCTAAAACTGCTCAGCCAATTGAACTAAACTTTGGTGGAATCATCCTAAGGTGGTCCCTTTCCAATATTGGCATCCCTGCCCACCTTTCATTATGGCTGCCATTACTGAATAAGGAGGGGTGTATTTTTTAAAAATCTTCTTGTATGAACTTACTGGGCCAATTGCAACCAATCTTTGGTGGAATGGTCCTTAAATTGTCTTCTACCAAAATTATGTCCAGCATTCCCACCTACCAACTAAGATGGTGGCCACAAATAAATTTAGTTTAACATAGGACCCTATGAAAAATTCACGTAAAAAACTTCTTGTCTGAAACTACTGAGTCAATTGCAACCAAACTTTGGTGGGATGGTTTATATACGGCCCTCTAACAAAAGTTTGTCTTACATCTGCAACAGCCAACCAAGATGGTAGACACAGCCAAACTTAGTTTAACATAGGACCCTATTGCAAATCCACTTGAAATTCTTCTTGTCCAGAAACTGTGCAAATTTTAACCAAACTTTGATGGAATGGTCATTTGGTGGTCCTCTACCAAAATTGTGTTCAGCATCCCCCTGCAATCAAGATAGCTGTGATTACTTAAAATAAAAAAGGGGGTGGTATATTTTAAATATCTTTTTTTCTATAACAACTGAATCATTTGTTATAAAACTTTGTGGAAAGGTCCTCAGATGGTTTTCTACCAAGTTAATGTTCTGCATCCCTGCCTGCCAACTACGTTGGCTGCCACAGCTAAACTTGTAGTAAAAAGGACACTAAGAAAAATTCACTTTAGAATCTTCTTATGTAAAACTATTGAGCCAATTATTCTCTACCAAAATTTTGTACAACATTCTCAGTGAGGTGACAGTGGTTTGTAGACATTTTTTTATCTTTCAGAGGCCATGAAATAATAATTAGGATTCATGAAAAACTTCATATATATATTGTTTTGCAGGACATTGCAGTATTTTTTAAATTCTAAACTCTTGAAATTAAGAAAATGCTTCTAAATGTATCACACACAATAGCCTTTCATCCATCTTGCATGAGTTTGATCCTGACTTTGTACAATACAAGAAATAGTGTTAGTCAGGTGTGGGTCAGTTGTTCTCTCCAGATACTCAGGCGTCTTCCACCAATAAACTGACCACTTCAATATATCTAATTATTGTTGAAAGTTGCATTAAAGTTAAATCAAAACAAAAATATCACAAACTGACATCTTGCACTCATGGGTTAAATTTCAAATTAAAATATTTGTATCTATTTATTGTAGTTAGATGATGTTTATTGTAAAGTCAAGTCCTGTATAAGGGAAGCATTGTGTATAATTCTGCAGAGAGAAATGAAGATCATTTATGGTGAAATTTGGTAAGTATTATTGAAAATGACATTTAAGGTCTGCATACGACTATTTTGTTCTTTCAGCCAAAGTGTCATTTGAACTATTGCAGCCACACTTCAAATATCCTCAACTACATTTTAATTTTTTTCCTTTGAAACTGTTGTGTTAATTTGAACTAATCTTTTCAGGATCATTTCTTGGATAGTCTTCTTCAAAAGTTTTTTCTGCTTATATGGAATTCAACATGGTGGCCAGGGGCAGAAAATGAATTTTGATGGGCTTAAACTTTTAAGTTTTCTTAAAGGAAATTCCTAAGCCAATAAAAGATTGTGTCTGTCTTCCATCTGTTGTCTGTCCTTCATTGTCTGACTGTTCACAATTTATTTTTACTATAAAAACAAACTTTACAGGAATATTTATTAGATGGTCCTCTACCAAAGTTTATGGGGTTTTTTCCATTCAGAAAATCAGTCTTGCAGCCAGGGGCAGATAATACATTCTAACTGGCTTAAAACTCTAAGCTTTTTTAGCTAGAAACTACCAATCCAATTTAATTGATTTTTTATGGGAATGATTTTTGGTTGTTCCTTTATCAAAGTGATGCTTTTCAAGCTGATCAAAAATTAAAGATGACCACCACAGTCAGATTTAATTAATATTGTACCTCAAATTTCTTTTCATCTAAAACTGCCAAGTCAATTAAAATGATTTGTCAAGTTAATGTTCCTAAGATGGTTTGAACCTGTGTTAAATTCATTCAAATGTCTTTAACTTTTGATATCTGCTTGTTAACACGTTGTGTAGTCGCCTTGATGTTTAAGTGATACCCTTACTTTTCATATTTTCTAAAATATGTCAGTTAATGTTTGAATGATCTTTTTTAGTGCATTACCAAAGTTCTGTGTTTTCTGCTGATCGGAAATTCAAGATGGCCACCACATCCAGACTTAATAGTATTATTTTCCATTGAGGAAATTTTTTTAAAAATGTCTTGGTCATGGCGCCAATTTGACATCAGAATGACTGAATTAGCCATTAGGTCTTACAGAAAATACAATAGCTTTAAGCTTGTAATAAGCATTTTGATATCAGACGAGTGATAGTGGCTCCAGGGAGTCTCAGGTTTCTTCTTAATGATGATCTTCATTCACATCCATTTGTTCGAAAGTGCACTTTCAATTAATATTTGTATTGCCACTTAAATATTATATGTAAAATATGTGCATATGGACACTCATCAATTTTATAATACAGCAAAGATATTGCTTACTTATTGAGATTGATGCTTATTGGAACTGTTCCATTAAAACACACAATGGACCCAAACAAAGTTACAATAAAATTTCATCTGTGGGTTATATTGATTCACAGCTTTGAATTTTAAAAATGCCTCTTTGGTGGTTGACTCATTTTTGAAGAGTATTCTCTGGTTACCACTGATGTTTAATTTGAACAGCCCTTAGAGAGCAGTGATTTATCCTTTTCTTCTACCATTTGTATATTATCATGTAATTTCTTCCCTTTCAGGTTGAGTATAGTATTTAAAAAACCGCCGTGGTCATACAGAGATGTTCTGGAGTGCTTTAAAAAGTAGGTACAAATAATTGATTTGTGTGAAGTAATAAGAATAGTTAATAATTTACAGAGGGCAAACTCAGTTAAATAGTTTAAGTATTGTTCCTCCCTCATGCCCTCACTAAAAGGAATGCACAAAAAACCTTTAAGCAAACACAATCCTTCAATAATACAATTAAGGTTGAAATAAAGAAAATAAAAACAACACATTCACAAGGAGTAGTATTCCACCCTTGTTGAAGGCCTTGTGGAAACCTCTAAATTTTTAAATTGCTTTGTTTTTCTTGTGGTTGGAGTGCAGCCTCTCTGACATTAACCTCATATCTTTTCATTTTCATAGTCATACAAACTAGTCTTTTGATAAAATATTGGGAAATCTGAATTAAATCTACCGTAATTACTCGACACTTAAACAAATTTCAGAGATTTTTTTATTTTTAAAAATTTCTCGTTTTTCGACACTCGAAAAAAAATCGCTAAAAAATTTTCCAAGATCGATGTTTTCGGGTAAAAAAATACCCTAGCTAATTTTAAATGAAGTTGTAAAAACTCAGCTTGGGGATTTGACATGTTCATTATCCCTGTTTTATGGCTTATTAATTCCCTTAATCCGTTAATTAGTCCTTTGAAGTACCACAGGTAAAAATAAATGACACCT
>JARWCS010336846.1:0-11791 GCA_034783895.1 Geukensia demissa | reverse complement strand
TGCTTCAGAACTGTGTGATAGCTAGCTGTAGTGTGACAAATGCAGATAAATTAGAAAGGTAACATCTAGAGGCTGCGAGAATCAATACTGGACTTTCTATATTTGCAAGCTCTGACAAAGTTTATAAAGAAATTGAATGGGAAAAATTAGAAGTTCGTCGCAACCGCAGGAAGCTTCAAATGTTCCATTCTATATTTCATAATAAGGCACTCAACTTTCTTAAAAGTTTATTGCCACCTAATATATAGTCAACCACTACCTACCCAAAACGAAACGGATATGACCTAATAGTTCCATTCTGTAGATTGTCCTTGACAAAAAAATTCCTTCTTTTCTTCAGCAATGCGAAATTGGAACGAATTAAATTCAACAATAAGAAATATTGAAAATACATCCGGATTTAAAAACAAACTTAAAAATACTCAAAAAATTTTGGTACCTGAACACTTCCTTATCGGTCCAAGGAAACTTAATAATATTTTAACCCAATTAAGATGTTCTGTTTCGTTTCTACGACCTTAATAGAGTGAACATCATAGGAAGCCCGTCTTGTCAGTGCGGATTTGAATAAGAAACATCATATCATTATTTTTTTTAAAGTAGTCTTTATGATGATGCAAGAAACTCATTGTTAAATGAACTTGATTGGGTTTCTAATTTAGGCAATATTGACCTTGAACTTCTGTTAGGCTTAAAATATAATGTACCAGTCGAACAGTATTACATTATTCTAGACCGTGTTTGTGATTACATAAAGAAAACGAAGCGATTCCTTGTCGTCTAGTATCTATAACCAAACTGTACTGACACAGAAACATATCTCCTTTTCTTTATTTCTTTTCTCTTTTCCTTATTTTATCCTTAAGAAATTTCTTTGTCATAAACTATTAATATGTTATTGTATTTTCATGCCTCATGTGATATTGTAAAAATTGTAAACGGAGAAGACTTCATAAGTAAGCTTTACTTGTGTCTTATCCATTTTGTATATGTTTAAACTAAACTAAACTAACTATGATTTTCAATGTAATGTACCCCTATAAAATACTTTGGAACTACAATAGTATTGGCTTCTTTATCTGCAGGAACAAACACATATATTTTATGATTATTATTATTTTTTTATTTTGCGTTTTAATCAACATGTGATGAACTTTCATCTTTTTAATTCGAATATCTACTGTTTCCATTTTTTTTAAACATGTATTTGTCAAGGTCTTCATTACAGGATTTATCTGAAATTTCGTGTTTGATCCATGTTTTGCAATACTAGAATGCGTGTAGAGATTTTTTAGAAGGCATCATGACATCAAGGTCCAAATAATTTTGGCTGAAGGGCGATATTTAGAGTCCCTTTTAAGGAAGGAAATAATCTCTCGGTCTTTGACGATGTTAAGGTCTCCGGTAATAACATGACCACAGGCTTCATATTTGTATTTTGAAATATTAAAATAGTTATATTAATCTGGACAATTGTTTTTAATTTCTGTAAAATTAGTAAAATCCGTATAGTTTAAAATTACACCTCTGGTGTGTTTATGTACGTGTAAGAGAGGAAAGAAAGTTCGGTGTTTTTATAATAATTCGGAATATGTTTAGTGACTTTAAGATGTCTAAATATACTGGCCAGATCAAAAAGGTTGATTCCATTGTTAACATAAGGTATTTTAAGATATTGTCGTTTACGATTTTCGAGATAGTCGGAAAATATTTATTGGAAAAATAATTTATGGGAGCAGAATGCAGAGGTGATAAGCTGTACAGCTTCATGTACATGACTACAGTGAAATATTGTGTCACATTTTTTTTTCTAAAATAGAATACAATTCTGTAACTGTATTAGTTCTAATTTACAAAGTAGATGATGTGTTTCAATATTTTTGAAAAAAAAAATATACCTTGAAAACGCTTGGCAAATTTAACTGCTATGACGTAGAGATGCTCAGAGAATGGTTGGTCCATTACGAACATTAATAATCACTTGCTGATCAGAAGTCCGATTTGATGTGTATGGAAATCCTATATTATGTGTAGAAAATCGTAGTGCATATTGACAATCTATTATAGAAATCCATAAAGTCTACTACAAATTACCCTCAAGTTTGTAATTTTTTTTGACGTCTGAAATCTATGAAAGTACCTCAATGCGATTTGGTTTGTGCAATTCGTATTATTTTGTCGATATTTTTCTGGCTTATCGTAATATCTGAAAGCTTGCATATGAATGTTAAGAACGTATAGATTTCATCTCATAAATCGTTTCTTAGGTAATGTACGTTTAGCACCTCAGTTAAACTTTCATATAACATATAATTAAAAAGATCGTTTAAATTTTAGTGATTTTCCGAAATATACGATTATATTTATTGATACATCGTCTTTATTTTCCCATAATTCCTTTTGAATTAGGTAGAAAACTATGACATACATTGTGTACAGCAAAAACTTATATTTGTCGATGTACATGTATTAAAGTTGCTGATTTTAGATTTTTGTTGTCAGTTGAATATTCGAATCCTTGTATACAATAATCAGTGCTAACATATTACAAGCTACAATATACATGAAACCCTCTTACTGACTTAATTTTGTATATGCACTCTATTTTGTATATTTTTATAAAGGAAATGGAGAAAGAGAGTCCTGTATGCATCATTTATGGTACTGCTACTGTTTATAGGAACATTCTGTTATGAAATATATTTAACAGGTATCTAGAGCTAGTTGATAGAAACAAAGGGCGAGGGTAAGCCATTTTTAAATGTTCCATATAGTGATATTACAGGAATATTACGTCTGTTGTATGTATTTAAATGTTTTTCATTAATTTGGCCGAACACAAGACCCGTTAAAATAATCTTGCACAATTATAGATTATTTCATGAACATTGTAATTTCCATATCAACCCAGGTAGCAGTCCGAAGGTTGACATTAAATATGACATCACATACTATAACCATAAATTTCAATGAATAAAAAAAAATCGGCCACAATAATAGAATAATTTTATTATGGATACATTTCTTACGTGATTAATAAAATAAACTAAGAAATAAATACATTTACATTATAGTACCAAAATCAACTAATACCAATCATAGTCTCAGTGCAGCAGAAAACTATGTGACGTCATTGTTCCGTTGAAAGTCGATGAGGGCCGTGATGGATTTACGGGCGTAGGACATTTGCGGTTTTTACTTAAAAAACGAGTGAACATTTGAATCCGAAATACAGTGAACATTTGTGCCAAATTTAGCAAGTTGCACAGAACACTTGCCCTCTTTACCTGTAAAATTTTTATTGAAAATCTGCGTTTTATCTTTATTTTGAACTATATTATTTCGACTAGTTAGAACTATCTTTAAGTTATAGTGAGTAGTAATCTTTAACTATATTATTTAGAATATAGAATCATCTGTACCCTTAAACTCACAAACGTGGAATGGATATTTAAAGTTGTAGAAAAAAGACAATATATATCATGTATGTTTTTCTACAGAACTGATAAAGATTATTAATATTTCGTAAAGATGTACCGGTACGAAATGCAATGCCCGCGTAAAAACCTGACGAGTCCAGTGCAGAATACCAATGCGAGAGATCAAAAGTGCATAATCCAAAGAGACAAGACAAATTAGAAACAAACCAAAAGATAAAACGCACACAAAAGGAACAAAGGCTTTGAACCCACGAACTCCTATAGAAACAGGAATGGGATCAGGTGCTCTAGAAGTGTAAGCATCAACTCTAATCCGGGTTAACGTCAATCCGAGAAGAAATCAACTTATTTTTTTTATTACTGGTAACAGGTCCATAACTAGTTGAGATACACTATACAATATAGACCAACCAATTCGTGATGGTGACCATAAAATTTTAGGACGGACGACTTCAACCTTTATTGGACATATCCTTGTTGTAGTAATTTATGTGACAACAGCAATGTCTCTTCAGAAAATCCTGATAATTGGAACAGGCACGAGAGCATCGAATCAACTGTGAAACATAAACCCCGTAATCAGTGAAAGCAGGAATATTGCCACATACATATGGGAAGTTAACAGTATAAAAGTAATCCCGTTTGTCGTAAATCTTAGAAACAAGTTTTCCCTCTTTGTCAATTTCGAGGAATAAATCTAGGTTAGAAGCAGATTTTGATGAGTCTGTGGTCTCCTTAATTTCTAGTTCGCTGGGATATATTTGGTCGAGATGTTCACTGAACATAGGATTATTCAATGACAAAACACCATCGATATAGCAAAAAATAAAATTAAACGATCTGGCAAATTTCTTTTCGTTATTTCGCAGGAGTCCCTGAATGAATTCTGCTTCATACGAGTACAAAAACAAGTCGGATTGTAGGGGCGCACAATTTGTGCCCATTGGAATGCCAACGGTCTGTAGAAAAATTCGCCCACCAAATTCTACAAAAATGTTGTCAATGAGAAATTCTAGCATTTTGACAATATTCACCTTCACTGTATTTATTAGCACAAGCGGTGTGTTCTCTAACAAAGTAAACCTTAAACAAATATTTATATCTTGGATTTCCATTTTGTTTTAACTACACTGATGTATCAATTTCTTAAGACGGTCTTTAAGTTGTGAATGTCGAATCGTGGTATATAAACGGTAGAAAAGTCAAACGTTTTAATTTAAAGAATCGGATTTGATGCATTGAAGCAGATCTTTCGAATTTTTAAATATCCACATTTGATTAACACCGCTTGTGGAGTACGCTTTATCACAATACTTTTGAAGGCCTTCTGTCGACAGTATAATTTTAAGTAATTTAGAAAGAGGCTTGGTTGAGCACCTGGATGAACCCGCTATATATATTTCTTTATATGGACACTTGTTTAGTTTTGGTATCCAGAATAAAGAAGCCAGATCCGACTCATCTTTTTTGTGTCAATACCAAATGAAGACAGAAACGACCTGTGGTTAACGAGGATCACTCCTTTAGAAAGTGTAGTAAGTGTATATGTCGGGTTACCAGATGTGTTATTGATGCCGAGCTCTTTTATCAAGCAATCAAGTAGTGTTTCGCCCATTGTCTAGCACAGTCCTCCACGAGAGCTTGAAGTTTTTTGTTTCCAATTAATTTGATTTGGCACTCGGTATTTAGGACCTTTATATAGCAGTTGTTGTAGCTTATAATTTGTAACAACTGATTAGGTCACCGATAATGATGTGCCCAGCGGGACTATAGTTGGAGAGGGACGTCGAGCAGGAGCAGTCGGGAGGTTTGGATTTCAGGTCATCAATACTGAAGTGCTGCAAAATCTTCTTGTAGTTGAAAATTCTGGATGCAACAGGCTTGGTGTAGGTATAAGAGATGAATGGAGTGGATTTATCAGTAAAATAAAGTGGTATTTTTGATTGAACGGTTTTATGGTAGAGTATATTTCTAATGTTAATGGCATCCAGACCCTTGTTTGCAAAATCTACCCTAAGAAATGAAATTGGATATCATCATCTTCAGATGTACAAACTGGCCTGAATAATCTGTTCTGAGCAATATCCATAATAATAGCGTGTAGTTTATACAGATTTGACTTTCAGGTAACAAAGGTATTTGAGCATTTTTCAAAAAGTCTATTCAGACTGGAGAGTCGTGAAGAATATAGTCTAGTACGAATGTGATGAAGTCAAAGTGGTTTTTGTAGACAGGGTAGAAGATTATCGATTGAAGCAACGAGAACGCCTAGACGTTTGTATTTGCGATGACCATGGCTACGTGGACGTCGTTGGGAAATATTAAACACCTCCATTCTGTTTAAAGAACTACAGAGGGCTTGATAAGTTACTTACACTATATATTTGATCGTTGCATCCATAAGGAAATGCAGTTCCTAATTCTCGGATCCAGAATTCTTCTCTTTCTTTTCTGAGGGCTTTGCTTACTTTCGGATGATTGTATGGGTGGTAAATCTTTCCAATGATACGGACCTTCATTGAGAGGACTGAGTGATTGGGTTGACTGAAATGTTCGTAAACATAACGGTTACTATCGTTCTAGGTTGGTCCCCGACATAATATTCAGTATGAGGTACGTCATATACCAATACTATCGTTCACTTTAAATTACCATGGACCGATAACCACACATTCTTTTGTTTAATCGCCAATGTAAATGTATAGAGAGCACTAGTAGAAACCGCTAGTAACTTGCTCTGATTCATGGCAAAAATAACAAATGTGAAAGTTCAACCAGCACTACCAGAAACCGCTGGTAACTTACACTGGTTCAGTGCAATATATCAAACCGAACTACCAAAAAAATTTGATGACAAAGATAACAAATGTGAAAGTACAACCCTTACTAACAGAAAATGCTAGACACAACTCTAATTGATGGCACGCAATTTTTTTATAGTACAGGATAAGATATTTGTAAGTTAAAGGATCTCATAACAATAGTTCAATAATATAGCATGCCAGCTACAGCCATGTGAACAATCATTAATCATATTGAAACCATTGTTTTCTTGTCTTTAATTTCAGTTTTAATCAAAGATTGCAAGATTCATATTGTAAGAAATGTATCATCTGTCGAGATTGTAAGTACAATCAAGATTAAAAAACCCACATATCATGTCTCTCTTGTCTTCAGTGGGTCAAGGACGTATTATGGTAAAAATGGGCAATGCATGCCATTTCTTGTTAGTTTTACGAACACAAATTGAAAAAACAACTTCCGTCATGAGTTGTTCTCTGGTATATTTGACAGTTCTGTGTCTGTTTATGAATTTCTGTGGAAATTCAGGAGAAAATTCACAAAATGAAATGGAAAAAGGTAAGAAAGCAGCAAGTTTGAGCGACGGAACAACACAATAGGTGGTTCGACCTGGGAAAAAACTATTTTTACATAGAATTTTTATGGTTTTATGTGAAGTCCGTTTCCGTCGGCAACTTGGGTACCATTTACAATTATGTTTTTGGTTAGTTAATTTAATAAATAACTTGTTTCATACTGAAACTGCGTAGTAAAATAAACTTGACGTTCCGTCGGATGCATCCTGTTTGAATAGGTATTATTTATATGAAAAACAAATATCACCGCCTTGTTCATTTTTACTCTGGAATCTGTTTATAACAATGATATGTTTTTTAGTTCATGCATTTGTATTACTGGTACTTTTCCGACCTGTGAAAATATGTCACACCTTTGTCCTTTTCTTGTAGATGGTCCATCCAATGTAAACAATCAGATATTACCAAGAGACAAGTTTATCACGGACTATTTGTTGAGAGGATTTTATAACCGTTTGAAATATTACCCGGACTTGATGCAGCGACGAATATATGTAGGCTCATTACCACCACTCCTGCCACGGATACCTCAGGTAAATATTAAACATATTTTTCTTATTCTTGATTATTATATATTTGGTAGTATTTGCGTTATTTTGTATGACAGATACCACCGGAAAAAGTCGCTTATAGCCCTCGAAACTGAAAATCCATTTTTGCCCTCAAATTCAATATTTGAAATAAAGTTTTTGAAAGTTAAAAAAAATTGTAAGGCATTTTGTAAATCATTACAGGCATTTTGAAAATCATTACAAGGCATTTTATAAGTCATTGTAAGGCATTTTGTGAATCATTGTAAGGTTTTTTCTAAATCATTATAAGGCATTTTGTAAATCATTGTAAAGCATTTTGTAAACAATTGTAAGGCATTTTGTAATTCATTGAAAGGCATTTTGCCAATAATTTGAGGTTTTTATAAATCATTGTAAGGTTTTTTTAATCAGTGTAAGGCATTTTGTGAATCATTGTAAGGCATTTTGTCAATCATATTAAGGCATTTTGTAAATCATTGTAAGGTTTTTTTTTGTAAATCATTGTAAAGCATTATGTAAATCAATGTTGAACATAAAACACGAAGGACAACAGATAATTTCACCACTGGAGTTACAGGTTCCTGACTTGGGACATGCACATTTGGAATGTGGCGGGGTTAAACCGGTTGGTGAGCGCTCAACCCTCCCCCTAATCTGGGACAGTGGTGTGACAAAACAACAATAAAAAAACACTATAAACTGCGAAGTTTTTTTTCAAAAATGAGAGGCGTAGTTCTGAGGTTTTGCCATTTTGAATTTGCAAATGCTTTTAAATGACAAGTAATACCCTTTTAGTTTAAACAATATTATTCTGCAAAACTAAAAACGATAATTATAAGGCAACAGGCTAATCCTATATTTAAGCCTTCTCCACAAAACATATAAATCTAAAATCAAATCATATCATCTTTGTAGCAAACACTGTTATTATAAATAAAATTACATAATTGGCTGGATTTATATAGTATGAAATTATTATAATTATAATTATATCTTTATGAGAATTATATTATAAATAGAAAATGTGGTATGATTGTCCATGACACAGCCATAAAAACGTGTAAATTACAAACATCAACTCATTGTCCTAAATTAAGGCCTACAACAATGAACACACTTCTGTTCTTAAGAAAACAGTTTTAATTTTTAACGACCGTTTATATGCAACAGAGAGAATATATAGATTAAATTGCAAAGAGACAATACTCCATCTTCTCAAGAAACGGAGGAAATTTTTGAATCTATATGTCCTCAAAAAGCCTCAAACATGGATGAAATCCCACCCCAGGTGACGAGCTGTAGATCTGCCTAAATAAATTAATATGTACACGTAACATTAAAAGTTAACGTATGTTGTATCTTTATTTGTCTTGACCATTTGTCTAAATAAGATTTAAAGCAAGAAATTCCCTGTTACACTAGTACATTTAGCTTGCAATGATTTAAGTTAATTGACATTGCAGCCGATAGAGACGGGTGTCTTCCTTTTAATATTTACCTAGGACCTATTATAGTAGGTAACGCGAAAGAAATTATAACAGGAAGCTCGTCATGTATTTATTTGTTTATCCAAGACATAAAAGTAGATAAAAGTTTTTTATTTACCACAAGTTTACAAGATTTTGATGTGATAAATTAAACGGACGTAGAACAAAAAATTTAGAAATACAAAATTAAATTTTAAAAATTTACTAATATTCATTTATTGCAGACTTATTAAGCAACTGCAATCTTTTTGAAACAGATGCAAGCTTTAAGGCATTATTAACTAAAAGTCTGAATTGTTTAGCATTCAAATGTTACCTAATAATAATAAGCCATTTCAATGGCCTAAAGGTTATAAAAACACAGTATACATTGTGAACCAACATCATTTTCCCCAAATTTTTAAAAAAGTATTGGACCCCTACAAATGCGACCGCCTCTCACCTATCGCCTAACCGGTCATGCAAAGCAGTCATAATAACTGTTCTTTGTTAACTTAGAACAGACGCAGGGCGGTCATAGAGCTGTCATAGAACATTTCTAGTTCCTATGTATATGCATCTAGCAGCTCTTTTCTAGAACAGCTCCGGTGAAGAATTAGAACAGATCTTATCCAGAATTAGAATTAAACAGCTATAAATGGCCGCTTTGAAAGCGACCAATTCGCTCGTCAATGGTCAGTGTCAGTAAATAGGCCACCTGTGAAACTGGATAGACTGCCTACTTACATTAGACAATGAATCATTGATTTATGAAACAGTGGGAAGACATTCGTACAAATACAGAACATATTGATAGAGTCAGAAGGTGTAAAAGTTTCTCGTTATATTATAAACCGAAAAGATTTATACTACCTATGGAAAGTTGCGACATGATAAAAACATTGAAGTGGGATTGGATACTTTTCTTTTGGATTCAGAAGTACAAATTTTACAGCATAGCAGCCTTGGTTGTAAAGATTTACACTATAGAGTTTTTCCCAACACCAGGACTGTAGTTTTAACCTGTAATTTTAGCTTCCGCTCTATAGATGATGTACATTTTAACCAAACATAAAAGATTAAGTGATTATATACTTTCAAAATGAGCTTGAAAATCATGACCCAGCAAACCTTCTCTTGTCTGCGTTTTTTGCTCTTCATCTCGAAATTGACTCTAGACAAAATCTACGACAGACATGGTGAGTTAACTTTCCTGTAGACAAGTCCCATTCAGAGGTAGTTACTAGAATTTAATCCATACAAATTAAATTATTTTTTTTTACATTGGAGCGTCGTCTGGTATTGAGAGGAGTTATCCTGACTTGTTATTGTGTATGCCTAAAGCTTTTGCGCTTTTAAAGTTAATTTCGTTAGGTGTTTTCCTTCCATTTTTGGTATTAAATCCCGAGTATTTTGCTTTGTCCACATTTGGACAAGCACCGGCGAACGACAAATTAAAATAATATAAGAACATTTTGCTGCTGTTTATAATTTATTTTTCAGGTAAGTATGAGAAATTTACAGTTCTTAACAACGACGACGTCGTGAATGTCCTTAAGACTACATCAAGAGTCGAAGATTTAAATGGTTCTACAGCTGTATGCGTCTCAACTTGAAACTCGTTTGGCGGAATTTATCCAGTTTTCGTCATTCTGGTAGCCCAGTTAGTAAATTAAAATTTATCAATGCTGGTTGCCCTGCATTGACTAATAATTCGAATGAACATTGAACATTTGTCAACGAATTTAATTCGCTGATATGTTGATCTTTTAGTTTTCTTTAATTAATCGATGACAAAAATTGCCAAAAAATTCTAAAATCAACTTTGCGTTGTGTTATTTTTTTTTCTTACAAGGAGGTTGTAGTAAATTTCCAATTTCTGCAATTTGTTTTTTCCTTAAAGTTCATATGTAATAAATTATAGTTGCCCCATGCCAGCGTATGCCGTATATATCGTATGGCTTATATGTTGTATCTATGGTAGTGGATTTCTTGACAGAACTCAGCTGCTGACACATAAACTAACCCAACAGGCAAATGTTATTTCCCGAATGAAGTAAACAGGCAAATTTTACTTTTCGACTGAAGTAAACAGGTAAATGTAACTTCTCGATTAAAGTATAGGCAAATGTTAATTCCCGGCTGAAGTAAACAGGCAAATGTTACTTACCGGAGAAGTAAACAAGCAAATGTTACTTCTTTGCTAAAGTAAAGAGGCAAATGTAACTTCCCGGCTGAAGTAAAAATGCAAATGATACTTTTTCGACTAAAGTAAACAGGGGAAAATGCTACATCTCGGTGGCAGTAAACAGGCAAATGTTACCTGTAGGCTAAAAAAAGCAAATGTTACTTCTCGGCAGAAATAAAAAGGCAAATGTGACATCTCGGCTGAAGTAAACAGGCAAATGTTACTTTTCGGCTAATAAGCAGACAAATGTTACTTCTCAGCTGAAATCAAAAGGTAAATGTTACTTCTCGGCTGAGGTAATCACTCCAGAAATTTTATGGTTGACAATGAATCTTGTTGTCTGTATGGGAATATCAGTTTCTTAAACTGTGTATTAGCAATTTTTTATCGGATGTCTTATCGCTTTTTTAACCGGGAGGTTTAAACCGAGGCTTTGTCTTGTCTGTCGGCTTGTCCCTTACCGTCGAGTTTGCCTTATCTGTAGGCTTGTCTCCTCTCCACGGGTTTGCATTACCTTTCGGCTTGTATTCTATCCACGGGCTTGTCTTGTTTGTCGGCTTGTCCCCTATTCACGGCTTTGCCTTGTCTGTCGGTTTGTCCCCTATTCACGGGTTTGCCTTGTCTGTCGGCTTGTCCCCTATTCACGGGTTTGCCTTGTATGTCGGCTTGTCCCCTATTCACGGGTTTGCCTTGTATGTCGGCTTGTCCAATATTCACGGGTTTGCCTTGTCTGTCGGCTTGTCCCCTATTCACGGGTTTGCCTTGTATGTCGGCTTGTCCCCTATTC